>JAPTYQ010000010.1:5504285-5523399 GCA_029814465.1 Ostorhinchus cyanosoma
TCATTGTCATGTTGGAACATTCCAGACCGTCTCATGTGCATTCAGTCAGGGTATGTAAACTTATGAGCACAGCTGTAATAACCCTCAACCCTAATCTGAGCTTGCATGAACATCTACATCAGTGAGTTAAATGTAGGAAAATGACAGATTTTTACTGTGAAAACACAAAATACAGTGGATGATATAATAAATGGTGATAAATCACTTAAGAAAAGTTAAATATATTATGTTATTATTTTACTAGTCCAGCTCAGTGGAGGTCAAATTTAGCTGTATGTGGCCCCTGAATAAAATGAATTTGACACCCCTGTTCTATAAGATCATCATATGCTTGTGTTTATATCTTTTGAGAACCACATATTTTTAAAAAAAAAATCTACTTTTCATGACTTTTCAGCTTTATGATAATGCATTTTCACTATTATCCATGTGCAATTTTAGAATATATTTCACCAGAAAAAGACAATTCATGGTTTTTACAGAACAGATACAGCATGAGACTGTAAACTGTAATGTAGTGAAGTCAAAAAGTGCAACATTTCTCTCATAGATGTCGCCGCGTCAAACGATAAATTTGCATGAAGTGGAAATATCTCTAAAAAAAAACCCTCTACTGCATCCTCTTCTGTTGTCTGCAGTGGTATTTTCCTTACAAATGCCATCCACTATAGGTATGAATTACTGAAAACACTTTTTATTTTTCTAAAAAATGAAAAAGAAATAAACAAAAAACATACACAGTAACGAAACACATGTGAGAGTATAGTTTCCGACTACGTGACTGTGATTTTGCAGTGTCCGTCCTGCAGCGTCCACCTGCAGAGCGAGTGCATGTCTTTTCAGCTGTGCAGATGTGTGTTCATGATAGAAAAGACGTGACTACATGAGACGGCAAAATATAACACTTCAACCCTGAGCCTTATATGACATACATACTCCGCACGTCGTAACAGAAACAAGACAAGGACAGACAAACAACGCTGTACTGGCCGACGCACTGTGGAAAGAGGTTCATACTGTGTTTGGAATGCAAAAAGCTCAATCCGAGGCATTCGAGAGTAAATGTGATGCGGATTGAGACGCTGTTTTCACAATAAGAGACGGTGTCCACAGGATCACCGGTTGATCACAGTCTGGGTGTTCCATACTCCAATAGGAAGCCAATTTTCCAGTCTAGAGTTCCCAGAATCCCAAGTGTGATGGCTTCATGAAGGAGCTTCACCTAAATCCCACTGGAGAACTTATGGTACCATTTAGGTGGAATTCTTTCCTCTTGGGTTGGTCAGATGAGCAAGGAGGTGTCAATCCATTTTCCACATTCAAGACAAATCGCCTTCGACATGACTGATATGACGCCGTCCGGTCCGTGGGTAACACCGGACTGACAGTTCCTCTCACAAGGACTGATGAATGCAACACTGCAGCGCTATGTCATCATATCTTCCTCTTCTGAGCAGTAGTCCCGGCCCTGGACAAACACACACACACGTTAATGTACATAAATCAGCTGAATGGACGGTAATAGGTTTAATACAAGATAAAGCAGGGTCATGTTAGTGGAGTTTAACTGGTGGAAAAAACAGGAACTTCCCCTCTGAGTCGTGTCGCTGTCATTAATCTGTCGACTGCTTCCTCTATTATCGATTACTTGTTCGGGTGATGGAAAGATGAAACGCGATGATCAAGATAATGACCTTGACGCAGCTATTTTTGTAATATCTGATAAGTTTATGGAGTATTTTCTTGCATTGCTTCATATATTGATTGATTTTGTGCGAGTTTCTTTGATTACTGTAATAGTATCATTACCCCACCCTCAAAAGGGGAAGTGAGGGTATTGTTTTTGGTTCAGTGTTTTTGTTTATTTGTCAGCAACTTTACGCAAAAACTACGGGACCAAATTCCATGAAATTGTCAGTAAAGGTGCAAGATGGTCAAGGTCACCAAAAATGTGTTTTGGCAATGATAAGCAATAGGGAAAATCAGGTCAAATGTTTGCAAGGGGCGGGGTTTGTTGTGCCTGCCACCACTTATTATTTTTGTGATGTACATTTTGCACTTTACATCATTCAAATTGTAATTGTAATTCCTGAACCATTTGCTCTATCCACACAATTCAAATGAAATCAGAAACCTGAGATCATGAGCTTTCTGACACTATATAACACCTGACAGATGTGAGTTTTTTGTGGTCGTAGTCCATCAGACACTTTATTTTCTCAGATGTTAAAGCTGCCCATTCTTCTTGGTAAAACTCCTTCAGTTCCTTCAGATTGTGGGTTTTCTTCATGAACTGTATGTTTGACTCCTCCCCAAAGTGGATCAATGATACTTAGGTCAGGAAACTCAGATGGACACTCCTTCAGCTGCACTTTTTTCTACTGTTCCAATGACGGGTAGACTTGACCTGATGTTTAGGGTCATTGTCATGTTGGAACATTCCAGACAGTCTCATGTGCATTCAGTCAGGGTATGTAAACTTATGAGCACAATTGTATGGCATTTCACAGGAGTATGAGACAAACCACCTATTGATTGTACGAAGTGTCTATAGGTCTACTCTAGACACGTGAATATTGCCACGCAGCTATTTGTCCGTACTAGTTCTAGTTTACATGCGCAGTACGTCACTGCGCCAGCATTCTTTTGCGCTAAAATGGGTTAGGGGTTAGGGATAGGGGTTAGGGTTAAGGGTTAGTGGTTAGGGATGGGGGGTTAGAGGTTGGGGTTAGGGTTAAGGGTTAGGCATGCAGGCACACTTACGTATCATAAGGCAATGGCTCACTGCGCATGTACACAGGAAGTGCCGGACAAATAGCTAGCAGTGACATGGTCCAGGCAACAGCCTTAATTGTATTTAAAAACACTCATTGGTTTGCTCCATCTTATTACCCAGCCCACTAAAGGGGAGGTGAAAGTATTGTTTATGGTGTTTTTTTTTTTGTTTGTCCGTTTCTCTTTTTGTTTGTCAGCAACTTTACACAAAAACTATTGGACCAATTTCCGTGAAATTTTCAGGAAAGGTGTGAGATGGTCCAGAATAGATCCTATTAAATTTTGGTGAATGTAGGTCAAAGGTCAAGGTCACCAAAAATGTGTTTTTGCAATGATAAGAGATAGGGCAAATCAGATCAAATGTTTGCGAGGGGTGGACTTGTGTAATGTAATGTTGTTATGTAATGTTCCACTTGCAGCCTCAGCATAAATGTTAATGTCTCCATTTTGTGAATTTGATTATCAATTTTCAACTATTTTGTTTTTCATTGTCTTTATAAATGAACAGCAACAGAAAACCAGGCTGCAGCTACAAGACATGTCGTATTTGTCTGAGTACTGCCTTCAGAACTGTAGCCCAGAGCCAGACATGTTCTCGGTGGCGTTAACCAAATGAGCAGATGGCACAGATTGAAGGAAAAATGCAGCCAAAACCAAACCGCGTTAATTAATCTCTCTTTAATATTACAACTTCCAGTCTCTTACCATTTCTATTGTATTCCTACATGACATGGAAATCTTCACCAATTGGGTTGAAAAGTATAGTTTCTCTTTTAAAAAGCTTGAATAATTTCTGTTGTTTGCATTGAACGGTGCCTCAGTATATACAGGGTGTGATTTTCTGGGGGGATGGGGGAGATTCCCCCCCCCCCGATCCAAATATCTCTGCTTCTGCTGAATTGGTTTTATCCACCATGGGGAGAAAAAATTTACCCCCCCAGCACTTAAAGCCCCCATACCCTGGCTTCTGTGTCAGTATCAGTGTTAGAGGAGCTGCCATGTTCCCTCTGAGATACAGTAGAGATGTTAACGATCCTGACAGTTTTATAGAAATGCACAAAGAAAGAAAAACAGAAATAAAGACCAAACTTATACATAAAAGGATAAATTTCAGTTCAATAAATTGGGGAACAAACTAAAACGGAAGTAAACTGGAAGATGATGAAATCTGAAAATAAATGAATATATAAATAAATACATTTAATTTATGTATCTTTACATTTATGTTTATTTAAGTATGTTTGTGTGTATATTGATTGATTGATTGATTCAGAATAAGCCTGTTTATTGCATGACAGACGATTATTTCTACATATTTCTGCACCATCATATCCATCCATCTTCCCTTCCTTCCTTTCATCCATCCATCCATTCATCCACCCTTCTTCCCTCTTTCCTTCTATCCGTCTCATTCTAAGCCAATGAAAACTCTGCTGAAACCATAATTATTAATCGTACATTCTGTTTCTACAAGTAGATCCTCTTAAATCCCTCTAAATCTTGCACACTGGATTCGACAAACAACCCCTGTGATTTTTTTTTTTTTTCCACAAATCACACCCTGCTTTTAAATAAATACTGCCTTTGGAGACTATTTCCATCCGTGGATTACAAATCAGTAAATATTTACAGCAGCATCATGGCAAACAGCAGATCAGCCACAGATAACGAGCAGAGCCCTGTTCACAGCTATGAACAGTGGATAGGAAGGAATTCACAGTTACTCTTAGAAATGAGAAAATGCTGCTCGTGTCTTTAAACACAGAGGATACTTTTTAATATCTACTATGAGGAGCAGAGTTTATAGATGCTGTCACAAACATTAACTCTAAATAACCGGACTGTTCGGGTGCACTCAGTATCAAACCGAGGCTCTTTTGTTGTGTCATCTGCTTCGTCCTCACTTGCCACAGATTTGCTGCAGTGATAGGATTAACCTCTATTGTGTCATTTAGCTCAGGCCGTTTGCCAAAACATAAAAACAGGAAGCAGTGCTCTGATGGCAGGATGTGATTATTTACCTTTTCAATTTTCTCGTCCAGCATCCTGAAGAATTCCTGCTGACTCTCAGACGAGTGGATGCTCCTGCAGAGAAAGCAGTACATCAGAACAGATACTGATATGGATGTGATGAGGTAAACACTGCTGGAACACAACAACGTACATTCACTCAAGTGCAAATATGACCTTTATTTATTATGAGTACATCTATTTCATGCAGATTTAGACTTTTTTAGCCCACCACCCAAAGTGGAGGCAAGGGGTATTGTTTTTGGTTCAGTTTGTTTCTTTGTTAAGACTCCAGCAGCAAAACTATCAGTTGAATTCATACCAATATATTATTATAGATTGAAAGTGACCCAGAATAGATCTCACTACGTTTTGGGAACAGTAGGTAAAAGTTTAAATTTTTTAGGATTTTTTTTAATCTTGTTTTTTTTCCCATTTACTTATAATGAGCAAAATTTCAAATGTCTGTAGCAGCAAAAGTATTGGGTGAATTCATACCAAATTTGGTTTGTAGATTGCAAGTAACTGAGAATAGATCTCACTATGTTTTGGGAATAGTAGGTCCAAGTTCAAATTTTTTATGAATTTTTTAATTATTTTTTTCCCCCTTTTCCTTATAATGGGCAACATTTCAAATGTCTGTGGCAGCAAAACTATTGGTTGAATTCATACCAAATTGGCTTTATAGATTGCCAGTGACCCAGAATAGATGTGATTACATTTGGGGAAAAGAAGGTGTGTAGGAAATTTACTATCCAATCAAAGTTCAAATTTTTTATGAATTTTTAAAATCTTTTTTTCTGCAATTTACTTACAATGGGCAAAATTTTAAATGTCTATAAAAACATCAATTTTCTTTCAATTTACCTCAAACGTGGCACATATATAGAGGCAATGGATATACTGACATCAGCACATGCATAGACATGACATCAGCTGGATCGATGCTAGAATAAGCTACAATACATGCGAGGGGCGGGGTTTGTTGTGCCTGGAACCACCCGTTGTCATTGTATACACAGAGCATACACAACATAATTGTGACGAGCTTGTACAAAAACAGTTCTTCTTGAGTAAAAAAGGCAAATATACAATGCAAAAAATATAAATGGTAAAAGCAGTAAAAACAGTAATAAAGACACACACATATCTGGGCCCCCTCCCAAAAACATTCACACATTTATACATATTTAAAGTGCAGGACAGTTAGAGGTAAATACAGTGGTTATTGTACATTGCTGATTGTGATATTGATTATTGTTAATTTCCATTATTGCACATTGTTAGTTATTTAGTTCAGTTTAATCATTGCTCTGGGGTAGAACATCTTTACTCCACA
Source organism: Ostorhinchus cyanosoma (assembly GCA_029814465.1). Lineage (NCBI taxonomy): Eukaryota > Metazoa > Chordata > Actinopteri > Kurtiformes > Apogonidae > Ostorhinchus > Ostorhinchus cyanosoma. The sequence continues at coordinate 5,510,410 of JAPTYQ010000010.1, forward strand.
ACACTCCTTCCACCACTGAGGTTCTTATACGTACCAAACAGAAATAAACACCACTAACTCATGAATAATGAGGCCGTTTTAATGATACAGTAATGTGTAAGTGATACTTACAGGATTTTTCCGTTTCCATTTGACCCCGTTTCATCCAGGTTTTGACTTTTACCAAGTAAAGCACTTTTCTCCTACAGAACATACACAAACACAGATACGTTAATGTATCATCCAACAGTTGTGTTATTTCATATTACACAAAATAATAGAAAAATAATGTAGGTAGGTCAAGATACAGCTGGATTGATGATGAATGAAAAAACTTCAGTTGAAAATTCAGTAATTTACGTGTAAATAACAGCAATACATGACCAAATTTCTGATTTGTATGTATATTTAATTCTTGTGTAATTTTTTTTTGTACATCTACTGAATAAAAAGAACCAGTAGAACAAAGGGAATACATGAATACATGAATAAATGGATTAAATAATTGCATTTCTGTTTGGTTTTGGTAAAAAAAAAAAAAAAAAAAACTACAAAAGGCAGATGTTACAGACTAAAATATTACTGAAATACACTAATGAATTACTGAAAATGACAAGTACCAATAAAATGTTATTTACAAAAGTGACAATTACATGTCAAACACTCAAAACGATGTGAAAATAGTTAAAGAAAATATGACAGCTTGGTTTATTTGACCTGCTTTTATACATGTGATTCGGGACAGCTATCACTATTAAGCAAAAGGAGATAATTATAGGTCATAATTGTAACAGGGCTGTATAACGTTTTGTGTTAAATATATGAAGCACAGTTTCCAAAATCATGTGGTTTAAGTAGAAAGTTTGCGTCAGAGGATATTTCATTTATAAGACACATCCGTTTTCTTGAAAAGGACACACAGACGCTATCATGATGTAAAGTCAAAGCTTCATTGGAGATGATTTAAGCCTTTCTTTTGTGTTATCGTTACACACAACCTGTTTTAGGTTTTAAATGCATAAATGAACCATATAAAGTTTGTGTATTGCATCAAGGCTTTTTGACTTTGTCAGGAGCCTCTAAACCAAATGATACAAAAAAAAAATGTTTTCACTAAATTATGAAATGCTCTGGTTGAAATTCTTACCTTTGGGTTGTGAGTCGGTTTTGTCCCAGTTATAAAAATAAGATTATAAAGCAATAATGAGAGCCAAAAACTGAAATCGTAAGTGCTGTTGTCAGTAGGATTTAAAAAGAGCAAACACATATTTTTTGATGATAAATGGATTCACCAAACCACTAGTCACGAGTCAAAGATAAGTTTTTGTATTATCATTCGATTCTCTGAAAAATGGCCAAAGAATCACAAATTCTGCTAGGGTATGTAAACTTATGAGCACAACTGTACCTGCACAAAAATAAAACAAGCAAAGACGGGCATGACCAGATGTGAGGTCAGTTCAGTTTAGAGTTGGTGACTTGCAGAGTGCATGTTTAGGGGTATACTGGCAAAACCAGCAAAAATATTCAAAATTATATTTTCATAGATAAGGAAGCCTAACAAGGGTAACCTAATTCAATGATAGAAAATTATCCGTATGCAATTCATGAAATTATGTTGGTTTTTAGTGTATTTTCCAGCTGATTTAAGACATGGGCCAAAACATAAGAGATGATAACAGAAGGAAGGAAGGAAGGTGAAAGAGAAAAGAGAGCTGCTGCAGAATCACGCACTGTGCTGTCCTGGCCGTCCACGCCGCCCTCTTCTCCGCTGACGTACTTGACTTTTTCCACCGCTTTCATCCTGTACTCGTCTGTGACAGAGTGGGAGACAGAGAGGCAGAGACGAGCACATCTCCTATTATTACAACGTGACAGCAGAGGCCGGACGTGCAGCACGCCGCCGTTCCCACCGGCGCCGTTCTCCGGGTTAACAGCATTTACAGTTCAGCACTTGGCAAAAATAATTATGTGCTTGAATTCTCAGGCTCAGGACTAAATTCTCTCTTAACAATGTTTGGCAACCGGCAAACACATGAGCTATCAGCCTGGCCCCCCTCTCCCCTTCCCTCTCCTCCCCGTCTATGAGTCTCCATCTTTTCCCTCCATCCGCCTCCATCTCACTACCATGTATTTATAACAGGACGCATTATTCCACAGATATCAAACATGTCAACACTGGTTGCAGACACTTAAATGAGTCTAAATAACAGGAAATCATACCCAACTGATCCATTCGCCTGTTGCTTTTAAACACATGTAAACATCATCTGTTTTACACTTGAATATTAAGATTTATTTTCAGTATTGTGCAAAAAACATGCAGGAAAAAAGCACCATTTAAATTAAATAAGGGAGTAAATAAGTTTTCTTTTCAGGTATATAAAATACAAAATAAATCAGATGTATATGTATGATTATAAATGTCTATTTTCACTTGTATGCACAATAATGAACATTATTTGTTTTTTCTTTAGTTTTTTCTTTTTATACATGAAATAAATGATTGATCAATCAACCAAAAACACTGATTTAGTCATTTGTCATGATTTTCACTGAGCACAGTCTGTTACTTCAATGAATTTATGTTTGATTAAACACCTGTAAAATATCCTCTGTTTTATGCATAAAATTTAAATAATAGATTTTTTTTTAGTGTTGTGCAAAACATGCAGGAAAAAAACATCCTGATGATCAATAAATCAACAAAAAACACCGACTCAGTCATTTGTCATCATTTTCAGAGCACATCCTCAATTAATTCATATTTGATTCACCTGTTGCTTCTTAAACACCTATAAGTATCAATCTTTTTTAAGCATAAAAATTCAAATTATAGATTTTTTTCCTCAGTGTTGTGGAAGACATATGCAGGAAAAAAGGATTCAAAGTAAAAAAAAAGGAATGAATAAGTTTTACTTTCCAGGTACGTAATATACAAAATAAATCGGATGTACAGTATATGTGTATGATTTTAAATTTCTATTTTTACTTGTATGCATAATACTGTACATTGTTTCTTTATTCTTTAGTTTTTTTCTGCTCAAAATAAATGATTGATCAACCAAAACACTGACTTAATCATTTGTCCTGATTTTCACAGAGCACAGCCTCAATTAATTCAATATTTTGCATAAAAGTAGATGAAATTAACATATCCTACATGGTCATCTCTTCCAACTCACATTTGGAACACAGGACGTTTTATCTGAGTTATAATTTAGAGAGAATTTTAACCCATTTAGACCCAAACATCCATGATCGTCCACTGATTTCAAATGTTTAATATCTGTTGATCCACTAATTCTATCAATACATGTAAAAAAAAAACATTGGTTTAAAAAGCAGTTCATCTTTTCATGGTCATCAGATATGACCATATTTGGACGTTCAGAGGCTCCGTAGTTACCGTGGAAACACCGTCATCTTCTCCAACATTGATTCTCCAGTAAAACCCATGGAGTTGGATCAGTGACAGTGGATGGAAACACTGGGTTCAGGTTCAATTCATGATAGATTTTTGCTGAAAAGTCACTTAACCTCCTGAGACCCAGGAAAGTACAAGCTTTGGCTTTTTTAATTAAATAATTACCTATATTCAAAACATGATTCGACAGTTTTTTCAAGTTGCATTTTTTAAATTTTTTGATCAAATGTCATTTGTGGTGGACAGTTTTTTTTTTTTTTGGGGGGGGGGTTAGTATAAAGCTGTGAAACGTTTGTCGTCATACGAGGACAGAAAATCCATAGCTGGGTCTGAAGAGGTTAATCGTCCATTCTATCTGTTTGTGATATAATAACCTTTGAATTTACTCTGAGATTTAATGAACATCTACATGATCAATGAATTAAATATAGAAAAATACCAGATTTTTACTGGAGAAATGCAGAATAAAGAGGATAATATTACAATAAACGTTGATAGATCACTTAAGAAAGGCCAAATATAAAGAAAATTAATTTGTGAATTGCCACAAAAGTCACCCTGGGTCTTTCTGAGTTAATTTGAGTCACACTAATGCTATGTCCGTGTTCATACAAATTCACTTTATAATAGCTACCTTCGTTCACAGTAATGAATGACGGACATAAACTGTGAAGACTGAAACGCACCTGAAACCTGTATCACATGAGCGGTGGGGGGGTGATTGCACAACTGCTCATGGTAATTACCACAGATTTCTCAAATAACAGCAGAGTTAAACTGCACAACAGCTGCAGACAGACAACAACAACATCAACACAAGCGCGTTTAATTCAGTCTTCATGTTGAATTAACAGCTCATTGTCAGGGATGATGTCTTGTTTTCTTCCATTTTCAGAGGGTGACAATGAATCTGTCTCTGTCTTTGTTTTTGTTCAGGCCACGGTACAACACGGCTCTGAGTTTACAAGCTAACACAGGGTCAGCAGTGTTTCTGTTCTGTGCATCCTGAAAAAGTTCTGCATATTCAAATAAATCTGCATTAGCCTGGACGGAACCTCGGATATGATCAGGAATAATACATACGTTTCTGGCACGGATTAGAAATGGGAGGAGACGCGAAGTAGAGCAGCGGCTTCACATCCAGGTCATGAAATCTGATCAGCCACTGGTAATTATAGCTGTCAGTCATGTATTTAACCCTCGAACCTGTCTGAAAACACCTGTAATTAAAGTTTCTACAGCCTGAACATAGAGGCAGAGAACACACAGTTGGGGGGGTGGAAATTCTTAGACCACCCCTTGTTTTCTTCACATTCTAGTTCATTTTAATGCCTGGTACAACTAAAGGTCCATTTGTTTGGACAAATAGAATGATAACAACACAAACAGATCATAGTGGTTGAATTTCAGAGCTGATATCTATCCATTTTCCATGATTTCTTGATTAAAAACCAAAATCCCTTCAGTTTTCACATCAATATCTATGTCATTGTTCAGACAAAAACAGTGCTTTTATTCAATCCATGTTTTCTGTCTGTTTTAGTCACATGATGTGCACAGGAGTTCAGACTGGATTGCATAACCATTGTTTTTGATGACTTTCGATGGTCTAATAATTTTTTCCACAAGTGTACGTCTCATGTCCTCTCCAATTTGAATTACAATATTCTTAAAGTTAATTATGGAATTTGTGCCCAAATGATGCTAAAAACTATCAAGGACTTCAGCTTTAATCGTGCACCAGTTGGACTATGACTAACTTTCCCATCAACCATTGAATGCATCAGCATTAAACCACCACTAACCTTCTATTCTGGTAATATTTATTTATAGCAATACAGTGGTGGAAACAGGTTATTCCATCGAGATCAAAACTGGATGTTTCAGCAAGATAATGCCAGTAATTTAGTTTTGTTATATTTTTTCTTGCTAACAAAATAAGCCAAAAACAAAAAAAACCCATTTTCATTCATTTTTGTCTGTCTGATGCAGCCACACCTTTTCAAGACAAAAAAATATATATTATTCTGGAAATATTGCATGATAATAATTTTGATTGTGTAAAATTTTAAGGGTGTCCATAAGGTTTTTGATCAAATCTTTGGCAATATCAAAGTTTCACAGTGACTTCTTTACATGCGTTTTCTCTTCATTTTCTTTAGAGTTGTAATGACTTTGAGCTGCTGTACAGTCAGATCAGACAGGACCTGCTCATCAGGGAAACTCCACTGGTGGTAAATAACTGGATTTTTCAAGTTGTAAAACTCCTTTGACTCTAAAAAAAAAACAAATAATTGAGCTGAAAAATAAAGCTTAAGTTTTATGCCATAATGTGTGTTCAGTGAGAGGCAACAGCCTAAAAATAATCTTTAAATACCTTATTTAAAAAGTGAAGGGGTTTTTGTTTTAGGCATATGATGTTTTACATTTTCAAACACTCTTCTTTTGATAAATGTATTTTTTAAAAGAAGAAATTGTCTGGTTTATGTGGATGATATTTATTTTGGGGCAACACATCGTAAAACCTAACACTGAATTAAATTTTTGATGTTGCTCTATCTTATTTTGAGACACTTTTTTTGGTAGAAAATTATTTTATTTGAGGAGATTATTATTATCTTTTTTTAAATCATAGAAGTTTATTTCAGATCAGACAGGATCCTCATCCATAGTACAAATGTATTTCTTGACAAGTTTTTTTTTTTTTTTTTTTTTTTAGCAGATTGTTTTTTGTTTGGTTTTTTTCATATGGGTTTATTTTTATTTAAGGGTACATTTATTTTTCAGACACTTCTTTCTGAATAAATTAGTCTCTTTTTTTTCTTAAAGTGGATAATTTGAGACTTGAGATATTTTTTTCTCATTCAAACCAGCACCAACTTTATCAAATGACACCAACAGTAGTGAAAGAGGATTCCAGATGAACAAAGACATTGATTGTAGACAGAGTTTCCACTGACCGGAGACGAGGTCCCCGTTGCTGAAGCCTTTGTTCTGGGCCTCCTCACTGTTGGGCACAGCAGACACCTGTTTAGCAGAGGTACAGCCCATCTCCTCCTCAGTTGGTCTCCTCCTCACCCCCGAGCATTACAGAAACACCTGGTGAGACATTCAAGGGCAGTGGGAAACTATAGTTAGACATACGTGATGAGATGAAGACCACGATTAAGGTTTCTTTAATGGATCTAATTGAAAAGACTAATAATAATAATACATTTCCTTTATAACACAGTTTTCATTCTGTGAATCTCAGATTGCTACAGTAAGAAAAGGACAAAAACACATAAACATCAACAGTTATGAGTCTTTTTAGAACAGTACGTTTTCAGTCTAGATTTAATAGAGTATTGTCTGTTTTTAACTGACTGGAAATAAAACTTATCAGTTATCGAACCAAGATATTTCAAATGTATTTAGATAAAAGTATTATCACACCATGAAAATACTCCCCTACAAGCTCTAGAAAAAGAAAGTCATCAATAAAATTAGTTTCAAGTATAAAAAGTGAAATACGTCAGTGCACAGTTAAACAGTTTTATGGTTTTCTATGATGTTCCTGCATAAATTTTACTTCTGCCTTAATGTATATGTTGCATTTTACAGCTGTAGATGTTTAAGGTTGAGCTCATTTTTGATACTTTATACCTTTGGGGAGCTTAATCTACATCAGTGGATCCTAAACTTGTTCAGCTCTGTCCTTATGATCGCTCTATTCTATGGTTTATATGTATAACATAATGATGATTTTATAGATATTCCATTCATACTATGTGTACCAATTTAGAAAAAAAAAACAATGCAAAACAGATGAAAGCTCTCAAATATGTGAAATGTTCTAATACTTTTGGTCACCACAGTGTGACAGTGGTTGCAGATGCTTGTTTTAGTATTCAGTTAATGACACATTTTGCTGAAAAGGTCACTTTTGGTCTAGTTTTCTCTCTTTTGATATAATAACCTTTGACCTTTTATGAATGTCAATATGATAAATATAAGAAAATATCTGGTTTTCACTGACAATAAAAATGCGGAAGATGATATTAGAATTAATGATGGTTAATCACTCAAACTTGAACCAAAATGCTTTTAGATCTTTAAGGGTTACAGTTACAGTGCATGACCTAAAGAACCCTAACTACCAGGTCATAAACCTACTAAAACTAAAAGGTCATAAACCTAATAAGTAATCCTAATAAAATAGTTTATAATGATGGTTTTGTAGATATCCCATTCATGCTATAGGTACCAGCTTAAAAAAAAAACACACAACAAAACAAAACAGATGAAAGCTCTCAAATATGTCAAATGTTTTAATAGTTTGAGCCACCACTGTATGACAGCAGTTGTAGATGCTTGTTTTTACATTTAGGTTCATCAGACATTTTGCTGAAAAGGTCACTTTTGGTCCTGTTCTCTCTCTTTTGATATAACCTTTGACCTTTTATGAACACCAATATGAGAAATATAAGAAAATACCTAGTTTTCACGGAAAAAATTAAAATGCAGAGGATAATATTAGAATAAATGGTGGTTAATCACTCAAGAAATGTGAGTAAAAAGTGCACAAAAATGCTTCTAGATCTTTAAGGTTTACAGTTACAGTACATGATCTAATGAACCACAACTACCAGAAGGTCATAAACCTAAAAAAATGACCTGAGAAATCCCAACAGACTCCACCTTGAGAACTAATAATTATTCACAATCAATTAGTCATGAAGCGCCCCACCCTTGGATGAAAATAAAAAGGCATCGACATGGCAATTTGTGAGTGAAAAGCCTGTAAAATAGACGGCTGGTGTGGGGAAACACCAGTGAGGACGTGCGCACCGCGGTGCCAGCTGCACCGCAACAATAAGGCCTTTCAAGCTGTCGGGATGCCACGGTGCCAAGCTTTTATTACCGAATGAGGGCTTCTGTGGGGGATTAAACTGAGGCTAGAAGCACAATCACTGCCTATCTTGATCTGTTCGGAACGCAGCGGTAGAAAAATATAATGTGTGTAAATGAAAAAAAAAATTGCTTTGGAAGAGGAGGCTGATGGATCCGCACATGATTTTCTGGCTGATCCTCAGAGCGCACAGCTGAGTCCGTCTGCAGAGTCAGCTGCTCCTGACACATCCTCCACCTTACTATAGGTGTAATGCATAATAGATAAAACATGCGGCTGCACACCGTCCACTATTTCAGTGCAAATGAAAGGATAATAAATGAAGGGAAGTGACTTTTTAAAAGAAATGTGCATCACGCATTTCACCGAACATTAAATGCTGCTTTAATCAAATGAAAATAAATGTAAAGCTTAAAAGCAGCCATTCCGCCGCCAGCAACCCCCCCCCCAAAAAAAAAAAAAATAGCCGTTATGACACAGATGGAACCAAACTAACAAAGAAATGCAACAAATGCGCCAAATGTGCCTGTTTACCTGTGTGTTTGCGTCTCCATGGTGCAGGGCTCCTCGTCCTGGGCTTAGTTGGGGGATGCTCCTCGCAGATAGACCGCAGACACCAACACTAACCCAGGCATCAGCAGTGTGGATGCGGTCAGTCCGTCTGCCAGCTGTCTGCCCGGACCCGGACCGCCGGAGCCCATGGCCTGGGCGCTGATGAACCGAGCAAATCCGGTTTTAGAGCCCGGTTATTAAAAAAACAGCAACTCCTATGAGCATGAGGGGGAAAGGCAGAGACGGCTCCTTTCATGAGCTCTGGATGCAAAGACTGGATTTTTTCAGCGGATTTCCAGACTCATCCTACCTCTGGAACACAACGGTGGGGGGAAGTATTGAGCATTGTTTGTTTCCAGTCGGGACCAATTCACGGACGGACCATGCACTTCCGGCCAGCTCATTCTCTGCATCATCAAAGTTGACAACAGAGGCGATTAAAGTTTTTCTAAGTTGCTTGTTTTGGACTAAAGTGACATACAGACGTCATTTAGTGCTAAGAAGTGTCAAGATGATTTTAATGACTACAATCGCTCGTGTGGCGGACGGACTGCCGCTGGCCGCCTCCATTCAGGAAGATGAACAGGTAGGAATGAAAACAATTGAACTACAAACCAGACTTAAAAAAAACATATTTAATCATAGCTATCTTCTCCATAAATAAGTTCATCCATTAGAACAATGATATAGACATATTTGTCTTTATTTTGTGTTGATAATTGGGGTGTTATGCATTGGAGCTGTATGGTTTGGCACTTTAAAAAAAATAAATACGAGGAAAAATAATATCAGAACTTTGGGAAACACAAAGCTAGACTAACATAAGGAGAAATTAAATAATAGTATTAAATTATTAGAAAAGACAGATGTTTACATTTTGTATGTTTTACATAATATAAACGTTCCTAAAGTTTTGCTTGGCTTCAATCATTTATTCATTCATTCATTATGTGTGTCAGGGATAAATTTTGCTTAATCTTTCAGTTTTTGATCAAATTAATTAGAACACGATTGTCAAAAATACTGGTTGACTGTTTCCTAGAGAGGCTATTTTATTGCATACAGAGGTTTATGTACATTTGAATTGAACAAACATTTGAAAAGTAGGATATAATTAATGTGATAGATCAAATTAGCAGATAAAAGCGTGTTTATGCATTCATTTCTTTTCATATTTTATTTCCCTCAATGAATAATTATCTGTGTACATTTATTCACCCATTTATTTCAGTCATCATTTAGTAATTCTCTTATTTTCATATTTATTAATTTTGTTTGTTATTCTTTTTTGCATTTCATTTCCTGTATACCTGTACACATTTATGCCAATGTTCAAAAGTGTGGGCTACCCTAAGTGTTCCCAAGTCTCAGATTCAACAGTTCAGACACAGTAGAAAACCCCATGTTAAATCCTAACGGTAAAAGTAAATGTATTTTAATGTACAGACAGCGTTTTATCTCTGAGACGAACATTCTTTTTGAGTAAAACTCATTCTCTCATTAAAATTTCACATTTTGATACAACACTATATCTCAACTGAGGAGCACTTGTGACATCATGTTTCTTCATTAATGACCCAAATGGGGTGAAGTTTCACTACATTAATCTGGAATCATTTCTGCTTGTAGACAGTGTAACCATGTACACACACTGGACCTTTTAAATGCAGCCTTTTATGATTATATAATATCAGCGCCAACGGGATATAAAGTAGTACAAATGAACCATAAACACCTGCAGTAAAATGACTCAAAAACTTCATAAAACATTGGCAGGGACCATTTTAATGCACAATGTCTGCTAGTATTTAAACAGTTACATTTATTAAACACCTTCAACAGTTTCAACAAAACAACTGGTTGGTTTTTTTTGGTCCCCTTTCCATCCAGAGGGCCAATGTGCTGTTTACTGTCTTCCATCTTTATGGGTTGGTTCTGCCGTCTGTCACTACCACATAAACTGACCATTTGTTGATGTGTGACGGTCTCTCTACTTGGACAAACTGCCTCAAATGCATTGGCAGAGACGTTCAGTCATTAATTAAATTAATCATGATGATGGATTAATATGCATTAACGTGTTAATTTTGAGAGCCCTAGTTATAATGTAAATATGTTAAGATATGATTTACATGCTGAAGATGATCAGGTATTTGTAGGATTCAGGCTTTGTAGTGAGCAAAGTGTTTTCAATATGATCCTGAATGAAAAGTCTCTTTACAACTCATCTCCTGGCTTTTTTCCAGTCTGGCAGAGACCTCCAGCAGTACCAGAGCCAAGCCAAGCAGTTGTGTCGCAGACTGAACGCTCAGAGTCCGGACCGCTGTACGCTGGAGACCGGGGAACTCAACTTCCAGTGAGTGAATGAACACAAACAGCTCAAAAACATGGAAAGTCCAGGAAAAAAACTGAGATTGACATTGACTGAGGGCATGTGTTTGTCATTTGCAGCTACTTAATAGCACAAGGCGTTTGCTATTTATCGCTGTGCGAGGCTTCATTTCCCAAAAAAATGGTTTTTGCGTATCTCGAAGACCTACACAATGAGTTTTACGACCAGTATGGACGGAAAGTTCCCAGTGTCACGAGGCCTTATTCTTTCATTGAGTTTGGTAAAGTGGACGGCTCAGTTTTTGTAGAAACAGCATCTGTTATTGGTCTTCTATTCTTTAGCCTGACCTTGTTAATGTGATCGCAGACACATACATCCAGAAAGCCAAGAAGACGTACATCGACAGCAGAGCCAGGAGGAACTTAGGGAGCATCAACACTGAGCTTCACGACGTCCAGAGAATAATGGTGGCCAATATTGAGGAAGTCCTGCAAAGAGGAGAGGCTCTTTCTGGTACGTAAAAAAACTCACATTGTATAGATAGAAAATTACTTTATATCACAATGAGAAGATATGAATCCACCTTTATTTTTAGGCATTTATTTAAACTTTCATTTACAAGGAGCTCATAGTGGAATAAAATCTCTTTTTGGCCGTGAGATCACATTAGTTCATAGAAAACTCATAAAATCAAGCGTGACAGACAAAAACTGAAGTCAGGATGACACAGGAATAGCAGTTTGAATTACACTCTTCAGTTACACAACTTTTTAATAGTTTTTAGGAGCAACTAATAACCACAACTTGAAAAAATATGTATTTTCAGTAAAAACTAAAATTTGGGGGACAAATTTTAGAATAACTCACAATAAATGACAAATACAACAGTCCAATATTTCAACAGTACTTATTAACAGTATAGTCACTGAACTGGGGGTGGGGGGGCGGTACATCTTAAAATTAGTATTTTAAAAAAAAATGTTTTTTTAATGAATTCTTTTTAGCAGATATCAATAATCACAAAAATGCCAGTATTGGCTCTAATAACTGATTTCAGATTTTCTTTTCTTTTATATATTTCTATATTATTTTACTGGTTCAGCCCACTTCAGATCAAATGTGGCCCCTGAACTAAAATGAGTTCGACACCCCTGCTTTAGACCCACTGTTTTTATTGATCAGGTTTCTGAGCACTAAACAGAAGGAACAATGCAGAAGATAACTAATAAAACTGAATCCACTGTTCCCCTTTAATAAAAAATCTATATAATGACTTTAAAGAGGTTGAATTTTACCATGCGTTAAATTTTGTGGGCAGTCTTTGGGGTTTTTGGATTATTTTAGTTTATCGGTTATATTTGACATGTACTGGATGTAGAGAATCTGAACTAAGCCCTTTTTATCTCCTCTTTTCTGAAAACTGCATAGTAATTTCCTGTTTGTCTCTTGGATTTGTCTCAGCTCTGGACACAAAAGCCAGCAATCTGTCCTCCCTTTCGAAGAAGTACCGCAGCGACGCCAAGTACCTCAACACCCGCTCTACGTACGCCAAAGTGGCAGCTGTGGCGGTGTTCTTCATCACACTCATCATCTATGTTCGCTTCTGGTGGCTCTGATGGACTCTGAAACCAGGACTTTATGACAGGGTTTGAAAATGCTCATGTTACACTTCTGCTAGCAACGTTCAAGCTTAATGTGGCTTTGTGTTATTCCATATGCCTGCTCCATTTGTCTGCGATGGTTGTTTATGTGGAAGTAAACACTTCATAGTTCATCATTCAGATGGTATTACACTGATATGGGTGGGTG
>JAPTYQ010000010.1:5524953-5538468 GCA_029814465.1 Ostorhinchus cyanosoma
CTTTCAGTTCCAATATTAAGAAGTTGCCCCGTTTTCATACGCAGAGGTTTTGTGGAAAGTCTTAAAACTGTGAGAAATAGTTGTTTATTGAAAGGTTTACACAACTGTAAAAAAAAAAAAGTGTTATTGAAAAATTAAATATTTATCAAATTACCAGTTTCTCACATCTGTCAGCTTCTTTAATATATTTGTCACAAATAACACAAAGATCAGTTTCAGATACAGAGCTAGTTTGACAAACTGACTAAAGATTATGACAAATTAATACTCATACCTGAGAGTAATTCCATTGTAATTGTTTTACCTGCAAAATTGAAGAATAAAAGCGGTTTAGGGCTCAAGTCTAAGATTTATGTGGATTTAATGGCACAAAGTGAATATTTTATAATCAAGCAAAATAAAAATAAAGTTTTGTAACCTTAGAATGAGCCATTTTTCAAGAGCGAGTCTTTGGCCCAAACCCAATTCACCCCTTAGCCCCTCCCCCTTGGCACTACCCCTTGAAATGGAACTGTAAGGGGTAGGGGTTGAAACATTCCCCTATGAAATGAAACAAACCCTCGAGACCTATTACATCACCGATACCGCTACAAACAGACGCGGCAAACTGGTATCAGAAAGTATTCCCGATGCCGTCAGCAGCTGTAACCGTCTCTGTTCCGAGGGCTTTGGTCGTCTTTTTGCGGCTATCTACTATAAACTGCAGAAATGTGATCTATAACACATTGAAACAGCATTTAACGGTCGATCAAATGATTAAGTTGTTTATGAAGAAAATATGTACATTTGTGCGTTTCTTTCATCACATTGCTGCACTTTTTTTGCTGCGTTTACCTCCACCTTGCCGATGATTTGAACAGAATTATGGGAGATTTCTCCTACCCCTCTGTTCGTATTGTGGTCTTGAGAAATCTCCATTTCGAGGGTTACACAGCCCAGCCCTCCATCGAATCAAGACAACACAACACAACACTAACCTTTCACGTGTACGCACAAAATGGAGGGGTAAGGGGGAGGGGCCAAAGGGTGAATTAGGATTGGGCATTAGTTTAGTTAATATATGAGCTTACTATGTTTTAGGCTTCAATTAGTCAGATTTTACTTTTGTGAGACTGATCAAAGAGCAAAAGTGAGACTGGTCCGACATCGTACAGGGTCTGAAACAACTTCATGAAACCAACATTATGAAGTTTCACAATGAGGGACAGTTATACCTTCAGAACTCATCGAGCTGATCAGTAAAGTCATACTGATGAAAAGAAACAACGCAGAAAAAAACGAGGTGGCGCTGTCAACTGGTCTGCAGGATCTGAAGTATGGCATCACCTGCAGTTCTAATACACCTGATGAAACATCAACAGCATCAGTTCATTTTATATAATGACTGATGGAGAGTCTGGAGAAACTCTGTTCCTCTGCTCAGATGAAAATAGACAAGGTTTGGATCAGAGTCTTCAGGAAAAACCGTCAGCTCCTGGATTGTGCAAAATTCACTCCACAACTGATGCAGTGAAGCTCTGGATCCTTTCCTGATCCAGATGTTGGGATGTTTTATGCAAACAGATCGAAGTCGTCCCTCTGAAAAACAGACATTTACCAGTGTCAGCAGGACCTTTTCAAAACCGCACCATAGACTATTATATCAATATTACTGCTATGAGTTGCAGAATTCCAGATGTACAAAGCATTATTCAAGTATCATCTTACTATGTACATGAGTAGTGTGTATATATATATATATATATATATATATATATAGGGTGTCCCAAAAAATCTGACATTTCATCACCTAATAATTTGTTTAAAATGCGTTTGCTCTTTTTGCTCAAAAAGGATAATCATTTTTATTCTTCTGCTTTCAGGAACAAAGCATTTACTACAACAGAAACACGTTCTGTGTATTAAAGTACGCCCAAACTCAGTCAAATGTGAAAGCGCAAAATGAGTTTGTTAGAACGATTGTGGCAGGAACTCCACTGCTGGCTGGATGTTTGCTGCATCACAAGCGGTGCACACATTGAACATTTGTAATAACTTTGGGACATTATAAAATGACCATCCCCCAGAATTTTTCATTTGAAATTTGTAGAATAAAACCTTTTTATGTGCAAAATCAATCCTATTAAGTATCATTTCTCCTGACTGTGTAGTCACTCTGATATGGACATCTGAACTGATGTACATTTTTTGGGACACCCTGCACATTGCCTTGTTAAAACAAATGAATTCATGCTACATTTATTCTTCTGTCACAAAATTAAAACACACATTCCCATTTTCTAACTTATCCAAACTGGAGTAGCGGTGTCTTTTAACTAAATTTACTCCAGTTTAATTTGTTGTTAGGGAGTGACATGATCCTCGACTTACAGTGAAATCCAATTCAAACATCAACCACAATGTGTAAATGAGCAAAAACAAAAGAAAAACATAAAGCTGTGAAATGGAAAGTAATCTCTGGTGCTGAATTATTTAAGCAGAAAAGATGATTGATTTGTTTGTTTTTGATGCCATATAGCTCTGCATGATGAGTGCAAGGCTAGAACTAAATCACAACCCAAGCAAAACACTATTCTATGTATAAAAAAAACAAAAACAAATATATAGAAAACGGCAATACTGGTCAATATTTTTCAGCCTTGTGTGGGACGATATGTGTATAAAATACCCCTCAAAATCCTCACCTCATCGTTATAATTCATGACGTGCTGCTTGATCTTGGACGAATCCACCCAAGTAACAAAATCCTCCATGTTTCTGTCAGAGTGATAGAAATGGGTGTTAATATTTCATCACTTTATTGATCACTGTTAACTTTTAAAGACCACAAGGTTCTGGTTGATTCTAAAGAATTCAAAGAGACAGAAACCTTGTGACTAGAAATGCAGGGTCAGTGATGATCTCTGGGCCGACACGCACATCTGAAACCGAGTCAAGGACACCAGCACCGATAATCAGAATAACAATGGATTACATTTATACAATGCTTTTCTATTTTATTGACTCAAAGTGCTTACACTGAATCCATTATTCCTTCACTCTCACATTCACACAGGGGTGGTGGTAAGCAGTGTCTTGCCCAAGGACACAACAGCACATGACTTGGACAGAGCAAGACTTGAACCGCCAACCCTCTGGTTATTGGATCTCCTGAGCCACAGCTGCCTTCGATATATTAATAATAATTAATAAAAAAAACCAACAGATTATCCTAAAACAGCTGCACTGGTGAAGGATACGTCCTTGTTCGATGAATGTGATGGCGGTCTTCAGGTTCTGAGCCATATGGAGGTTCAGCATGACGCTGGGCAGCCGCCTCCTGTGGAAACATGGACGATGGTAAACAAATTCCTTCATTTAAGTTTCTATTAAAGTATGAAATGCTTGTAGGTGGAAGTACCTGCAGAATGAAGATGCCGAGATTTTCTCAGTGAGGGACAGATTCTGTTTGGTGGGTATTAAACCGATGCTGTATCTAAGATGAAGAAACAGATTGATATTGGTTATTTCCAAAAGAGTCACAATGTACACAGTGTAGAGCACCGGTGGGGAACATGTGGCCCGTGGGCCAAAACTGGCCCGCTAAAAGGGTCCAACCGGTACACAGCAGATTTTAACCATCATTTCATTTCAGACCAATATGATCCAAAGTGGATCGGACCAGTAAAATACTATCATAATAACCTATTTGACAACTCCATATTTTTCTCTTTGTTTTGGTGTAAAAACAAAAGTTAAATTACATCAAACTGTTTACATTTACAAGCTACACTTTCTCAAAAAAAATCTGAATTACCTGAACAAATATGACTAACCTGAATTTTTTTTTAAGAGAATTAAGTGCAATTATAAAAATATTCTGGCCTGGTCAGCTATCTGTTTTTCACAATGAGGAATCCATCTGGAATTACGGGGCTTGAATCCAAATATGAAGGCGGGACTAACAGACAGAATAAACCAATCACAGATAAGTGGGACTTGTTGCTTTTGTCAGAGAAACTAAAGAATACAGGGTGTAATCTGTAATTCAATAATTGTTTAATCAAGTCAACAACCACCAACAGTTGTAAAGAGATTTGTGGACTTGGAACTGACTTTGACTAGCGAGAAAAAATAAACACTGTTTAGATGTTTGGACTGAGAGCTAAAGGGTCTGGAGGAGTATTTCCTACTCTACACTAACCCCCCCCCAGGCTTGTGATTGGTCGGTATAAAACAGACTGCACATCTTTCACAGTGACTGGCTCAATTCCAGACTGTTTTCTCAGTACTGAATACACTGAGAAAACCAGATGGCTGGAAAGGCTAGCATTATTCTGCTTGTTAGTAAATGTTTTGCATATTTGTAGATCCACTGTGATGTGTAAGTTATAATAATCATGGTCAACTAGAAGCCAAGGCAAAATATTGTAAAAAATGTCAATTATTTCTATCAAGAGATTTCAGGTTGTTTGATATTCACATTTTTAAGGAAGCTTTGTAGATGTAAACATTTTCACAATGTAATTTGACTTTTTTCATTGTAATTATTTTATTGCTCCGGCCCACTTCAGATCATATTTGGCTGTATGTGACCCCTGAACTAAAACGACAGCAGAACACAAGAAACATAAAAGCAATGATTGAGTGATGTTTAGCAGCTGTTTGACGCTCTCACACTCACAGTTTCTCCAGGAGTTGGTGTGTACTCTGAGCTCTAAATCCGTCTTTTTCATCCAGGTCTCTGATTTTCTTAGCCAGGTCTCTGATGTTACGGCTCAGCTTGTTATACCTGAAACAATGAAGAAAAATACTGAATTACAGAACCACATTTCAATCTACAAAATATCTGAAAATATTACAAAACATTCAGCACAGTTTCCAACAGAACAAAGTGGTGCTTGTTTATGGCACTAACAACAACCTTTACAGCGATGTCTGTAAACAAAGGCACCAAAATGTGCAAATACTTTTACTGTTTTGCATTTTGTTTTCCAGACGCTTTACACTCATACCTTATATTAGATATTTCAGTTCAGGTCACAATGTAAAACATACCTGAACACACACATCAAAACTTCTTTACCTTTGGACAGTGAGTTTCAGTCATAAATTCTGCTGGTTACCGTTCTTGATATTTAATATTTATTTTATTCTTGTAAAATAGTGATTGTATGAAGTACAGTGTGTTAATGCTGCTGTGGAGCATGTGTTGGTCATTTAGTCATGAAATGGCTTTTGTCATCAAACATTTTTAAGTTTTCATTGCAGAATTTGACAAAGAAGTGAGATATTTATCACATTAAGGTGCTGTTTGGCTTCTACTCCATTTTGTGAACATTTTCTACATGTTTGTGGAATACTTGAGTCCATGGATGTTGAATCTGTAGGTCCTCCTACAAACA
Source organism: Ostorhinchus cyanosoma (assembly GCA_029814465.1). Taxonomy (NCBI): domain Eukaryota; kingdom Metazoa; phylum Chordata; class Actinopteri; order Kurtiformes; family Apogonidae; genus Ostorhinchus; species Ostorhinchus cyanosoma. Next base: position 5,530,338 of record JAPTYQ010000010.1, read on the forward strand.
TTTAACCTTTTTCAACAATGACACATAGTTTAGTATCTCACTGAATGACTCCACTATTACACATCTGTAAAAAAAAAAAAAAAAAAAGATTGATAAATAAAAAACCTAAAAACAAAAGCAATAGGCATGCACTGGGGGGTTCTGTGCTCCACATAAACTTTACATGGATTTGGCTGTGATGGATTAGGGGCTCTGACAATGTAACACAAATTTAAGGTTAAAACTAGAAACTATTCTTCAGTGGAGGTATTTTTAAGTTGTACTGGGCCCTATTATTATTTTTAACAATACCAAACTAGCTTTTACCAATTCTGTGGATCAATGTGTGTTTTCTTCCCTGTTTGATTGAATCCATTTTATTATGTGTATGAAAATATACATTTGTACTTAGGTCTCTCTGGCAATTCGTGACATCTTGACTAAAAAATACATTAAAATAATTGTAAGAAAAAGTTAATTTAAGATTAATTCACATATATGTAAATGAATGAATAATCCCAGGTGTATCCGTCCGTGTATCATGGCCCTGGTGTGTATTTTATGGACCTGCGCTGTCCTCCAAAATGGCGCAGATGCATTTATGCGTCACAACAGAGCTTTGAAGAGGAGAAACAATAGGTAATGGAGCAAAGTTTCAGCCTCATTAAAAGTGTACAGTTCATTGTTAGGAATTTAACCACGACGGAACTCACTTGGTGTAGTCTTCTCTCTTCTCTATGTGATATTTCCGCAATACTTTGACTTCGTGCAGGTTGTTGTCCACCTCCCAGTTGATAAAGTCCACCTTCTTCAACAGCTTCTGCTCATGGTACTTCAATTTACGAACCATTTTACCGCTTTTACCTGTTTAATCTACGTTATTTACAAGACAGACTCCTTCACGTGCACTGTGGTTACAGATACCGGAAGCATGTGGGTTTCTTCTTCTTTGGTTAAATTTAAAGTTGAGTATGGGTCTTCTTCACCTACAGCGCCACCTATCGCACTAGAGGACTACTACCCGGTAATGAAGTCATAAAATAATTACAGTCACTTAACGGAAACTTTTTGTCCACGTTTTGCCTAAAATATTTAAAATAGTATCTGTTTAGATGTTTATGTATTTGCATATTTTATACAATGTTGCGTCATGTGCATTTTTAACCGACCCTGTTCTATTTATTCATTTTAATTGTCTCCACAATAAAAATAAAACATGGAAAACAAAGATCAAAATACAACAACTTGTAACCCCAAGAGGTTTATAAATGTACTTTAAATACGCATAAAAAACAAGACAATAACCTAAGAAGAAAAAAAGGACTATATTCACAACAACGAATAAAAATATTTAATGAAAAAAAAAACTATTATTTTCATCATTAGAGAATAAATGAGATGATCAATTGTTCAAATGTATTAGTATTATTACTATTATTATTATTTATTTCTGTTTTAGCCACTACTACTACTACTACTACTACTACTAATAATAATAATAATAATAATGATAAAATCTATTCTGTAAACTGTATATGTGAGGAATAAAACAAACCCATGAACAATAATAAGTATGGGTTTAATAATCATGTCTGAAGCTTGTTGGATTATTTTTCCATTTTTGTTTCTTTTTGTTTCTTTTGTTTGTTTGTTTTTGCTTTCCTATATGTTTACCTCTTTTAACGTGAGGACTAACAACGGTGGTCTAGCATCACATCTACACAAAACAAACAAACAATTATATATATATATATATATATATAACTTTATTAAACCATTTTATTTTCATAATTCGCATTTTTATCCACTTTATAGCTCTATATTTAACATATTCTTTAAGTTCTTTCCATATGCAAAGTTTTCAAATGTAGTTACCAGTAGAATGCTCCAAAGTTTTAACATCAGAATGACAGACCCTACCTTTCTGTTGCTTTCTGTTAATGCTGTGCTTGGTATTTTGCGCATTTTACGCAGACCCGGATGTGGATGTGGAGTGAGATTCTTATCCGACAGGTGTCACTAAACATCTGAGTCTGTTTTCACATTTTATTCAGGTTGGAGACTCCGTTCTGACTGCAGAGCAGGCGTAGGCGACAACTATGAACAACTTACATCCGTGACAGAGTTTTCTGAGAGTCGGACACTTTTACGCACGGTTTCAGTTCATCCAAAGTGTCAAACAGAGAGAGGAGAGATAGACAGAAAGGCTTAACTCTTCAGTCCGTGATTGTCCGGAGACTGTAAGTCCTTCAGGTAAGTTTCTCAATGATGGAGATTTTTTTTACAGTTGAAGACGGGAAGTATTAATGTTTCCAGTGTTTGAAAAAAGACGCGTAAATCACATGAAACTTCCTGTGTGAAGAGTTTTCTGTTGGTGAAGTAGGAATTCATGTCTGATATTTTGTTTGTTCACACGTTGCTTTCCTCTCAGACGGATCCGCATCCTGATGGTTAATGTGATGTCAAATATTTGTCCAAGTCCACTCCCGTTAAAGCAAAGGCACATTTCCTGGCAATTTTATCACAGCATCCGTGTCAGGAGCAGGAGCGCGCTCTGATTTGAGCTTTACCTCCGCCAACGGTTTAGGCTGTTTGTAGGATTATGCAAAAACCACTGCACCGAGTTACATGAAACTTTGTGGAAGGTTAGGGCACGGATCAAGAATAAAACCCATGCTATTTGGAGGAGATCTACTGAAGGGGGCAGAGGCTGTTCACTGTATTTTGGCATGTGTTCGTGCATCTGGAAGGTTTGTGCATCTGTGTACATTTTTTCCTCTTTATATTTAAGTTCTAGAGAGTCGAAGTCCAGCTCCATGGAGAAAACACTTTATTACAGTCAGTGGTGAGATACAAGTTATTATTTAATCCTGTTTGAGTCAAACCTTTATCAGGCAAGTGACTATTTTTGGTCATTTCCACAAACATTAAATATGGGGCCAATCCCGTGTCTCAATGAGGTTCAGAAACATGTTGGTTTTTCTAACATTACACCATGATTCAGGCAGATTTTACAGACATTTTTGAAGCTGTAGATAGTGAATATGAGGGATGTTTGTCAGCTTATGACTGTATAACAGTTATGTTATGGCATGTTTTTACTTTTTAGCCAGTGCTGCTCGGATGTTTTAGGGCAAGAGGAGGGATACGAGGATTTCCAAAAACATAGAAAGGTCAACATTTTGAATGTCAGTATTTCAATGAGTGGCTTATAACGGCTTCAAGTGTCATTTACAGAAGATGTCTGTCAACAATGGAGGATCCAGAAAAAATACAAATAAAAAAAGAAAAATTATATATATATATATATATAATTTTTTTTAACCCTTTATCTTGCCAGTGACTATTTCTGGTCATTTCTGCAAACATTAAAAATATGGGGCCAATCCCATGCGTCAGTGAGATCCGAAGCCTGTTGGTTTTTCTAACGCTATTCAGTGATTCAGAGAAATCCTCTAGACACGTATAAGCTGTAAGTAGCAAATGTGTGTTTATGACCTTATAACAGTCATTTTTTTGCATGTGTTTACGTTTTAGCAAGTGCTGCTCGGATGTTTTATGACAAGAGGAGATAGACTAACACAGTCCGGTTGAAATGTCTAAATTCAGAGTATTTCAATGAGTGCCCTATAAAGGCTTAAATACAACTAACAACAACAATGGAGGACGTCTAACAAGAAGGGATGTTTTTCTGTCACCCAATCAATGGGCTGTTTCGGGTTACACCGGTCTAGCTCCGCCTTGTTGGTACTGTACCATTTTCCTATGGACCTCCAATAGAAGGGTACCAAGAAATGGTACGGTACAGGTCGGTTCATTGGGATTGTTTGACAGTGGAAACACAAATAGTCGACTATATCATCATTTTAGTGTTGATGTGCATCACATGTGACATGAAATGCAGGCCTTTCAGCTGTTTAAACACAAAACTAGCTGTTTCTTTATAATCTTTGCTACAATTTGTGAGTTGTAACACTTGGCTTGTAAAACATAATTTGTGTAAATGTTGACACAACCAGGAAGTAAAAATCCTTTCTCTCTTTCCATTGACTAATATTTGTTAAGTCCCATTGCGCACAGCTGAAGGGGCAGGAATTTACATAATGTCTTAATATTTGACACAAACTTTCATTAGAACCCAAGGATGAAAGGATGTTCGATGTTTGTGGTGAAATGTCAAGAGTAGAGTTTTTTCATTGTAACTAAAGGTTTCTACTAAACAGGGGATTTTGCGTCTGGTTACCCCACCCCCTAAAGGGGAGGCGAGGGGATTGTTTTTGGTTCCGTTTTTTTCTTTGTCTGTTTGTTTGTTAGCAACTTTATGCAAAAACTACTGGACCAATATCCAGGAAATATTCAGGAAAGGTACGAGACAGTCCAGAATAAATCCCATAAAATGTTGGTGAATGTAGGTCAAAGGTCAAGGTCAGCAAAAATGTTTTTTGCAATGATAAGAGATAGGGCCAATCAGGTCAAAATGTTTGTGAGGGGCGGGGCTTGTTGTGCCTGGAACCACCTTCGTAGCTTGAGTCGGACAAAGACTGATAAGTGAGTGAATTTTTTTTTAAACATCAAATAGTCTGGTTTGAAATAATGATCGGGGAATCTTCAATCAGATAAGGCCGAATGAGAAAAATGTAAGAGATGTAGATCCTCAGGCTGATAGTAACATGAAAAAGAGAAGTTAAGTCTTTCAGCAAATGAGGAAAGGAAGAAGAAAAGGACTGGATATGAGACCAACAATCCAGAGGAAGACATGAATGACTATAGGACGGTCCGACTTAAAGGAAAAATACCAGGAGATGGATTTGCTGAGTTTGTCTGAGGAGTTCAGTCTGAATGTTGGAATATGAGCATCGTTGGTAAAAATAGGACTAATGACCCTGTTGCTCACCGGCATGTTCTATCAAGAACCCAGAGTAACTTGAATTTGCAGGTTCAGGTTCTATGTTCGAGTCTTGTGGTTGTGATGCAGAAGGTCAATCTCCCAACAGAAGTGGGTGGGACTTTTTATCAGTGCTCAATAGATACTATATTGATATCTCTAACTACTGTATTGTATAACCATGCTATCAAAATATAGCCCATTATAAGTAAAGGTCAATTTGTAATATTTAAAAAAAAATCATCAAAAAAGTAAAAATCTAAATATCTCAAAACCACGAGGAATCTTTGTCAACATTGTCCCAAGGAAGCTACATTTAAGACTTGAAAAGAATCTCATCAGTAGTTTTGTCAGAAAAGCTGTTTGAAGAAATAGCTAACAAAGATGATGATGATGATGATGATGAAGACGGTGCCGAACACCACGCCTTCACAATAGCTCACAGCCTATTGGACGGTGAGCTAAAAAAAAAACAGCCAATGGGTTGATTGATGAGACTCCTCCGGATGGTGGCACTAGTCACGTTTCCATTTACCTTAAAATTGGGTGAACACAACTTAAGCCTAAACATTTGTCTAATGTAAAAATGACAATTTCACCAAAACTCTTTTTTGTGCTGGAAAAAGGTGTTTTTTTTGGGTATAGCAAAATTTGTATATCACGCAAAATTGCAATGGAAAGACCTTTTTCCGCAACTAGTTATGTGAATTTAAAAAAAAGGATGTTGACGGATGTTACAACAAGAGAAGAAGAAAAGTTTTAAACGAAGCGGTATGTGCGGCCAAACCAGGAAACCCAACCGTTTTTAAATTTAGTACAGGATAGAGGGGGTAACATATAATAATAATAATAATGAATACATCTGTGAATCAAAGGGATATTTAGGTTTTCTCGTGTCATCTCGCAATAATAAATGATTGCATTTGTGACTTAATGGGAAAACCGACTGTTTTCTGAAATTTTGTAAATGTCGGTAAAGTTTGTCAGAGACGTTCAGTGGAAAAGCCAGTGGTGACGGTGAAAGCCCTTCGAAGGCCACTCCCATAAGAACGGTGGGGGCGAAGGCGCAGAGAAGGAAAGCCTGTGTTCAACCAGTGGAGGTTGAGCCGCTTCCTTCTGGAAGGTCTTCATGAAGAGACGAGGGCTTGAAATGTGAACCCGGACGGTATGAATGAAGGGTCAGAAATGCGGTGGAGCCGGCTGTGAATGCAGCACAGAGAAGAGCTGGAGCTCAGCCACCAGGAGCCGGGCCGTGGTCGGTGGGAGACCCAGGAGGGGTGACTACGACCTGGAGAGTTAGACTGAGGGCAGGACAATGAGCAAGGCACCACGTCAGCTGTGTTCATGAAACTGAAAGGGAACTTCAGGACGCTGACGGGGTTACAACGGGCTCTAAACTTAAAGTGCTCAGTGTTTTGTTTCCGGTGTTAACCCATACAGACCCAGTGCTACTTTTGAGTCACTTCCCAAATGAATTTTTGTCTTTATTTAACCCTCCTTAAGTGATTTATTACCATTTATTGTAATATTATCTTCTATATTTTGTGATTTTTTTTTCGTGACAATGAGGCATTTTCCTGTATTTAAATCAGCGATCGTGTAGATGTTCATAAAAGCTCAGAGTAAATTCAAAGATTGTTACATCAGAAACCGAGAAAACTGAAGAAAAAAGGCCTTTTTGAGTCAAATATATCATTAACTGAACATCCACTGTCATTTATTTAAACTCCATGGGTTTTACTGGTGAATCAATGTTGTAGAAGATGACGGTGTTTCCACGGTAACTACGGAGCCTCTGAACGTCCATATGGGTTTAGTTTTTTTAGTTTTTCATCCCCATCAGCTGCTGCACCACTTCCTGACTTCATTAACAACATACAAACAAAGCACCACAAAATCAAACAGGAACAACACAAAAGCAACATTCAACAACAAACACACAATGCAAAACAACTACAGTAAGAATAATAATAGAAGAAAAGAATAAATAAATAAAAACAGAAAAAAAACAGCTCCACAACAAAGAAAAGAAAAACAAACCATCTAGACGACGTCATTATAGGATGTACAGATATTCTTGGGTAAATAGGAAAATATTTAACTTTTCAGAAAAACTAACAACTTGAATTTCTGAAATTATTTATCTGATGACCATGAAAAGATGACAAACTGCATTTTACACCAATTATTTACATGCATTGATCGGATTAATGGATCAACAGTTCAGATCAGCAGATGGTTTTGGTCAGAGGCAAAGTAAATGTATTTGTATAGTACAATTCATACACAAGACAATTCACAGTGTTTTACAAAAATGGAAAAGAGACAAGTTCAAAACACACAATTACTGTTCAAACATAAAACAAATAATAATCAATGAGAATAAAGTAAAAGGTCAGAGTGCAGATCGAACCCTGTCAGTTTTATGCACAGTTGAACACTCCATTCTCAGCCTGGAATTTAACACTGACAGAGTAGAGCCGTTTTCAGCCTGGACTTTAACACTGTCAGAGTAGGGACCTGTCTGACTGTCCCAGAGTTGAGTTCATGGAACTGAAACGCAGCTTCAGCCTGTTTAGTCCTGACTCTGGGCTCCAGCAGAAGGCCTGTCCCTCAGGTTCTCAGGGTCCCACATGGTTCATGTGGGACATGTTGGTCCCACATGAACCATGTGGGACCAACATGTCCCAGAGTGACTTTGGTGTTAGACCATGGACAGACTCCTAGAGTTAATAGTTGGATGTTTGGGTCTTTATGGGTTAATGATCAACAGCTTTTGTGTCTGTTCACAGTTGCAATAAGTAAGTAAACATAATGGAGACTTTATTCAACACCACAGTGAGTCAAATCTGTCTCATTTCAGTCACATGTTATATGTTAAAATTGCGATCAGGTAAAAAAAACTAACAAAAAAAAAGTTCAGAATTTGTAGGCTTTAAAAATCAATAATTAAACATTAACTTTAAGTAAATTAAACTAAAAAAAATAACCAAGTTCAAAGACCTGTCTCTGGCAGGTAACTCTACAAAAATAAAAGCACCAGTGTTTTAATATGTGCTGAGACACAAACAGGGGTGTGATTTTGCAGCCGTGGCCGTCTGCGCAGCAGAGCCTCTGCAGACGCAGTTCAGTGGGTTCAACACTACACACAAGCAGCTCCGTGGGTTCAACACTACACACAAGCAGCTCAGTGGGTTCAACACTACACACAAGCAGCTCAGTGGGTTCAACACTACACACAAGCAGCTCAGTGGGTTCAACACTACA
>JAPTYQ010000010.1:5558531-5593826 GCA_029814465.1 Ostorhinchus cyanosoma
GGGTTAAACACTTTACATCAGTAGATGGTTTTGGTTGTTAGTGTCTGTTTGGGTCTTTATGGGTTAAACACTTTACATCAGTAGATGGTTTTGGTTGTTAGTGTTTGTTTGGGTCTTTAGGGGTTAAATTTGATTATTCTGACCACCCTATTCCAGACCCACATCGAACTCTTCGTGGGTTAATGTGTTGCTTTTCTCTGTTTACATACCATGGACATTGCATACATAGGTTTTTTTTTTTAAACCAATGAATTATTAATGACTCCTTGTTTTTCTTCTCTTCACGTCTGTCTTTCAGTGTGTTTTTCCTCGGGGCAGTGCTGGTTATTGCCGCCACGTTTCTTTACGGCTACGAGAACAAAACCAAACCCCCCAGCAGCAACGCCATCAAAGTATGATGAAGCGAACTCTGTAAACTGAGCAAAAAGGACTGAACCGAGGGAAGCAAGCCGGCGTTAACAGAGCAGGACTCTGAGAGGAATTCTTGAAAACGTGGAAGTGGACAATCCTGTTACTATCAAACATCCTCAGCTGCAGATGGATGTCGTCGGCTGAACCCAAGTCAGCTCTAGAATGAACATGTGACTCAATATTGTTCCGTTCATTTTCTTATTTTTGTGTTTTTTCTTATATATACTAACAGGCACTTTTACTCCGTTCTGCAGTAAAATAAAAACACTGAGTTTTCTCTGAATGTGTACATTAAGAGCAATTTGAAGGGAAACTAAGTTATTGTTATGAAACTGTTACCTCACTGACATTTTTTTTTTACATTCTGAAAGCAGTTTATTGTACGTGCAACACATTCATTCTATAAATGATGTAAAAAGTGTCTGCTTCAAAAAGAGGGAAGTCCTTGACAGCGCTTTCATCTAGTGATGGAATGAAGCAAGAACTTGGTGCAAAGAGGTGGGGTTACTTCTTTTCAAAGATGCTGAATGTCCTTTTTCTATATATGAGATGAGATCAGGTAGGATATGACTGTTTTGACCTTGCTGTTCGCAGTTAGAGTATTTATATCAAAAGCACACATTCTGTTATTTAAATGCAAAATAATGTAAGAACAAGTGAATAAATTAAGGCTCTTTTATGCTGAAAGGATGAGCTCTGCCTTGATCTTTCTTCTTACTTCAAAGTGAAATGAATAGATAAATTAGAGCTGTGAGCGTGTATTCGTGCACACTCACAAACACTGTGCATCCACACGGCGAGGCACACCCATGAATATTTTCAACAGTGGTTTTTTTTTTTTTTTTTTCAGTTCCAGTTGCTGTGCACTCAGAAAAACCAAACCAGTCTCTATAGCAACAGATGGCTGAATAAGCGGTGGTGCAGCGACAAATGCAGACACACTGAATTAATATAACCTATTTTACCCTCTTTGACTATTTCATATGGTAGAAACAGCCATTTTTATTCAACAGTTACCCTTACAAAAAAATGAAAATACAAACAGAATAGAAAGAAAATCTCTTATTTGGCCAGTTTTTCTCCCTGTTCGTAATGATATCACAATCAAAAAAATCTTTGCATAGTTGTGAATTTTTCAGAGCAATATGAATGTTTTTGGCTGAAGACACTGTTGTTTGATGAGGAGGACAGACAAGGGAGAAAAAGAGCAGGCAGATGGGAAGGTGAGGCGTGAACCTGGAGAGAAGCACAGATGGACCATGAGTCATGTGACTTGTTTGTGGAGTGGCAGGCAGGGATTTGGAAAGAGCCCAAGATGAGCCACTGGACAGACCAGGACACAGGATTTTCTACACAAATCCAATACTGTTTTTAATTTGTAGACTTAATGACACCACGTTTTCCAACCGGTGGCAACGATTCAAATGAGTCCAGGTTGAAATGTGATCAGGGGCCGGTTTCATCATGAAGACATTTCAGACTCATCTACTGTGTTGAATCAGCCTCAGTTTTACTCTTACATTTGTTTAATGCAACTTAGACAGTTACACTCGAATAAAGGCCGGCTTATTAGCGACCCTACCCCGAGGCTAAGTTAGCACTAAAAACCTCTGTTACCATGGTAACTGTCAGTTAAACTAACCAGAGGATAAAAAGGAGGAGAAGATGGAGCCCTCACTCACAGTATTAGCGACTAGTTTGTGTTTTTTTAATGTTTTAATTCTATTTGGGGACAAGAAAGTAGAAGAAAAGCAACACTCATCCTCAAACCTGAGTCATTTATCTTGGCTTTATGTCCTGCTACATTAAAAATGCAGATAATGTTAAGAAAAGTGTTTGTCATTGTTGTATTTCCAATGAGAGGATGGATCATAATCTAGTTTTATTAACGGAGCACCGTCCCTGCCAGTGTGTATAAACTCATTTCCATACGGAGGACTGATGCGAATACGAATTCTTTGTGAAAATTCTTACATTCACTCCTGAGTTCATCAATGCCACCCTTCTGCAACACTGTGCAACACCAGCTACAAGCAGACATTGGAATACACATACATAATGAGTCCGAACAGTCCGCTGCGCCGTCAGACGATGTTGCAAATGTAAACAGAGAACCTGGATTTTGTCATTAAAATATAAAATGTTTGTGGCTGGATTGAACTGAGCTGAGCAGTTTAACCCTTAAAGACCTTGATCTATTTTTGCTGTGACTTCAAAATGAATCTAGGTTCTAATCTAAGTGATTTAGCACCGTTTACTATAGTAGATTATCCTCTGCATTTTTTCAGTCAAAATCAGGTATTTTCCCTTCATTTACTGATCATGTAGATGTTTAGAGAAGGTCAGAGTAAATTCAAATATAGAGAAAATGATGTTTCTGTAAACCTGAGAAACTGCATTTTACCTGAATTATTTCAATGCATTTATAGGATTGAAAAGCTAACATTTTAAATTGGTAAATGCTTTTGATCGCCAGTGGTTGGTTGAGCCTTTGAGGGTTAAAGTGGTGGCATGATGGGCCAAAAAATGTCCTAATTTACCCAGAATTCAATGCAAATAAGTCCTAGTTTCTCTTCAGGGTTAGGGTTAGTCTGATCAACAAACTCTCTTGACTTCATTAAATCAAATCTTTTAATTATGTGTTTTTGCACTTGACTTCTATCTAATATGCACGGCTTTTGGTCTAATGTTGGTTTCGCTCTGTTTATTAGATTTGAAGTGCTATGTAATTAACATTTCACTAAATCGCTCTGTGCAACGGATCCATTTTAACATCTAATTTAAGTCTATTAGTTCGATCTAAGCCTTGGTCAAGGTCTCCGTTTGTGAAACCGGCCCCCGGTGAATTTCCACAATAAGAAACCCATAAGGAGTGCATTGGTATTCCCTGATTGTAGAAGAATGCGTGATAGATTCTAACGGTAGTAAAAGATGGTCTGAAGAGCGTCACATCAATGCTGCTTTCAGTCTGAGTACAGTTCAAATTAATGCGGCCCTGACTGCTCTCACCCTCTAGTTTTAAATGTGTTGTATGGCACATTTCCAAGTCATTTACACTGCACTTATTGAAAGCAGAGCTGACAACATTTATTCACTGTGGTAACAAGTCCAGCCCATGTCTCTGATGGTTTCTCAGCCGTCTGAATACAATATCAGCTGCACTACAGAGGCCAGTGACTTTAAAACATTTTGCTGCATAAATTTGGTGTATTAGCAAAACTCCAGTGAAAACTACAGCAGATTTGTTGTTCTTCCAGACTTTTATACCAAGTGGGTGCTCTTAATACAATCTGGTCGATGCATGAGTTAAATCTTAACCTAAAAAGATTTATATTATATGTTGGTTTTTTTTATCTCTTTTCCATTTTCTGAATATATCCTTTTGCTCATTGAGTGTGCTGAAGGCCTTTATTGGCACTGATGAGGTTTTTTCAGCCCGCAGGAGTTTTTGGCTGATCTCAATCAAAACGTCTTCAGGTATCAAGTTATACAAAAGAAATGCTATTCTTACACTTCTCAAGGACAGGAGTGTCTCTTGCTCTCTCATGCAATAAGATCTACATAAGGATGCAGGGTATAGTTGTCATTGTGGTCTAATACCTCTGTGGTACATCTAAAAACAGTGTCTGTTCTTCTCTAAAAGGCAGGTAGAACTCTTCAACGCAGACCTTTGACAGTAGTTCATTGTAGACTGTTTCGGATCCTGGATGTAAAATCCACTCTGGCTTGTAAAAATGTTCCACCTTCAGCTCGTCGACCACAGGGAAACCATCAGTTCTCGCTTCTTCACTTCATTACCGTCATACTTTAGTACATCCCCTTTTTTCTCCAAGAAGAAGCTTTGATACTTTCATCTTTTTGTGCAACACTCAAACCCTTTTATTTTGGAGGTATGACTACTAACGGTGCCCCTCTCCGCGGCCTCCACATTAGCACTTGGGCGTCGTTGGCATTTGGCCTCCCTAGTGCATTGGGAGGAATTGGCTCCTGGTAATTGAGGATGTGCGGCTGCTCTTGGTAGGGCCGTCCCACCAACGAGGCCCGTGAGCCCAGAGGCATATCTGGGTCCACGGCGATGTCCACTCGCATGCGCCACCGCACCGTCTGCAACACAATACGCTCCTGAAAGAGGACGGATGCAAAACCTCAAGACATGAACACACAGTTGAAGCTCTTTTAAGGTCACGAAGATTGTTGGGCGAAACGCTCAGATGTGCATTACATCACCTTCGACTAAAAGCTGTGGTTAAAAAGGTGTTTTACTTGGCTTTAATATCCAGACCAAATAAAACTTGATCTAACGTCTGGCTTCTGCTGAAAGTCAGTTGTACTTTAACTTGGTTTAGATCTGCTTGCAGCGTTTACACTAAAAAACAAAGCTTATGGTACATGCTAATACATTTAAATGAATATACAGCAAAATGACCCATTTTTATCTTGTATCCTCTATTATTTTGTGTTATAAACTCACAGCAAGACATTAAGAATTACTTGATATGTAATTCTAGCTTTTCCCTCTAAAATGTTTGTGTCTCCATTTGTCTGCGTCCAGTAAAAACAGAGAAGCTCTACCTCTTTGCTATTTAAATGATGAAGATTAACATGTCTTTGATTGGAGACAAAAGACACTGGTGCAAAGACAGGACATGTAGCCGAACACATTGTGATACACATTTTGTGCTAGACTGACTTCTGGGGGGAATAGACTCTGTTCAGGAGAGCTGGAGGCAGAGATGAGGTCATTTGTAACTTTACACCAGAAAGCCAAGTGCAGGAGCAGCTGATTACATCACAGTCAGAATGCAACGGCATTTTGACAGATTTACAGCTAATATTCCATTTTTACAGAAAACAACACATATATGTCTACCAGTGTGTCTTATGGACGTTATGTTCTGGAATGTATGTAAGGTTCGATTACAGCACGAAAACTGACCTCAGTCCACAAACATTTATGTGTTGAAGATTCAAAGAACCTCCGAATCTTTTTTCAGTGAATGGCTGTTAATTCATAAATGTTTTCAAGCTTCAGTTATAATAAAGCATTTGGTCATTACATTTTATGTATGACAGAGACGTTATAACTGATCAAAATAATAATAATAGTGTCACATTACACACAATAATTACTCTCATTACTTCTGTTATAAATTTCAAGTGCTCTAAATATATTGTCAATATCATTTTTCTATCTAAGTTGATTTATTTTTGACTGCATATTTTACTTTGATTGATCTCCTACCTGTTATGACGCTGTTTTTTTATTCTGATGTTCTGACAGAAGAACTTCCTTCAGATCAATAAAATTCTGTCTTATCTTGTAAAACCATAAAACTGATATGAGACTGTAATAATCCATCCCTCCTGCGCCTGTACATGCGCACACAGTGAAACTGTTTTGTCCGTGTGTTTTGGCCGTACCTTCGTGACAGAGTTCATGGCCACCAACCAGGTGATGAAGCTCTGGTCCCTGGTGATGTGGGTCAACATGGGTGTGTTGCTGTTGCTGATGGGCACGGCCCAGGTCACACTGGGGTAAAAGTTGTCATTCATGCTGACAGTTAATCGAGATGGTTTGGATGTAGGGCCGGTCAGGGTGACGGTCTCGGTGGTGTTGCCGTACCAGGGGTAACTGACGCCGTCTGAGTCGCTGATGGCCTTGACCCGACCTTCTCGTAGCTCTGGTAACTCCCAGCTGGACCTGCAGCGGTGGACAAAGGAGAACAGAGTGAGAAAGTGCAAAGAGACGTGGACCAAATGTTCTGTTCGTGTGTGAAGGAGAGAGCGTGAGAGCGGGTCACGGTGACTAGTGCTGGGACCAAATATCAATATGGGAGTATTATTGGATTACTTCCCTTGTCGTACAGCGCCAGCAAATATCAATATTCTTATTACCTCTGCAAAGGAGGCTATGGGATCGCTTCCGTTAGTCTGTCAGTCAGCAACATTCCAAAAAAACCACACCGAATTTCAGGAAACTAGGTGGAAGCGTAGAGCACGAAACAAGGACGAACCACTCAAGTTCTAGAGCAAATCCATAAAAAGCCTGAAATAGTTTTTCACTTACTTTCACATTGGACATGCCTTGGGCTAACTTAGTAAAAACCCATTCAATGAAAATAGAAACAGTGGAACCAAATAACAAAAAGCAGGAGAAGTGGTTGTAATCTGTGATTTGTTTGTGGTTTAACAATAATATGGCCTCGGTAGAGGTGTGTGCTAGTTAAAAAGGCTCTAAATACACTCTCCCACCACTTTGCATTAGCAGAGGCACTACTTCTTGCATGTTTTACTCAAAATATCCTCAAGTCCAAACGCTCTTTTGCACATTCTATCGGCTCAGCTGTCCGGTTTGGTTTCTGCCTTTTCACAGGTGCTGATTTTTCTTCTTCAGTTACAAACACACTGGGATATATCATGGATGTACCATGGTTACACAACACCTTTATACAACCCAAGAATTCAAAGAAAATCAAGTAAAAAGAATAGAATAAAAAAGAATGACAGCAGCTCCAGTAAATGACATGTGAATGTATGGGTAACATGAGTAGAATGTAGATGATGCAGACATGAGTTGTACATTATTTACAGTTGTTGTTGTTGTTGCAGAGCTGTAATGAATAAATAAATAGAATGGATGTTTTCTAAAATCGTGTGTTGTATTTTCTTAGACTGGGCTGTTGATGTTAGATGCTGTGTGCAGTCTTTTTATGAACCTGGACCTGAAAACATGACTGGGTTAGGGTTAGTGAATTGAAAATGCAGATGTGACCGTTCACAATGCATGTTTGGAAGTTTGCATTCTGCAGAGACAGGAACATTTACAGGGAAAGTTTGGGAACTGTTGTGACGGATCGTGGACGTTGTCTTACAGTGTATGAAGTACCCCAGAAGTGTGAAAACATCCTGTATCTGATTGTGTCAGAGATACACTTACATGCCAATATCCCCATAGGTGTTGTAGAACTCCATCTGAGTGCACGCCTGGATCCAGCCCACTACCCAGGTTTCATTGCGGGGCACCGGTGGCATCACAACTCCGGCTGAGGCCCTGAAGTAAGGTGTCTTGTAACGGAGCACAATTGGGGAGTTCTCCTCAATGATGGTGGGACACTGGTCAATAGAGGCTGACACTTCATACACCACAATGTTCTCCCGTCTGATGCGGGGCTTGCATGCGATGCTCTGAATACAGCCCATAGTGCAGGCGGCAAACAAAATGAGCAAAACCAGAGAAGAAGGGAGCAGATGATACCTGGCCAGTATGCACATCAGTCCCCTCCGGGTTCCACCCTTGCCTGAAGAGCAGATTTCTCTTTTAATTAATTGCCCATCATCGCTGGTTGGTTGGGAGGGGAAAAAAAAGGAGAAAATGCTGGCAAAGAACACAGTCACCTATGAGAAGCATCCATCCTCATGTTCTGGGGATGGTTTGGATGGAGGTGAGACTGTGAAGAGGGGAAGGATCACAGATCTCCGCAGCCTCCTCCCCCCGGTCTGCCTGCTGACTGCCGCACTGCCCTTGGCGCTCGTCCCCAGAAACTGCAATCTGGCCTCCCCTAACGGCTGCGTGCGTGCGTGCGGAGGCTCCTCTGGTCCAGGTCGAGTCCACGCGTCCGGCTGCACGTCGGTGCCCCTTGATCCTGCTGCTCTGCTCCCGGCTCTGCGCTGTCATGTCAAGTGGCGACAGGGCAGCCAGGTGCGTCAGAGGAGGGGGCTGGATGCCTTTTGTTTGCTCGGCTTTGCTGGATTAGCCCAACATTCGCGCGGCACCCTCCAAAAAAATCAAACGCAGCTCTGGCTCTTCATCACTTCGACTACATGTGAAGAAGCTGCGGAGGATGTCTCAGAAAAAGATGTGCAAACACAGGCTTTTTAATGTTTTCCTGCCACTGTGTTTCCATTCGCGGGGATGCATGAATGGTGCATCATGAATGGAGGCAGTGAGGCAGCAGAAACGTGCACTAAACACAGACTAGACCCAGGGAGTCGCTCTGATGTACGTGGTTTCGTGCGCGCTTTGTGTCCTCGGTGCTGGCTGAGCATCCCGGCCCGGAGAGCATCTTCCAGCCGCGGGTTGTTCGGTTTGGAGGTGCTGATGCTGGAGAAGCAGGGGAGGGGCGTCACCCGACCTCTGCATTGAAAAAAAGAACAAGTGCAAGTGGGCGCGGCTACGTGTCTGCGTCACTCCCTACTCGCGCTCCCATTGGCTACTGAAGTCAACAGCGGAAGAGGTGTCGTTTGACTCACCGACACTGACACGCATTCACCGGTTAGCTCGGCTCATTTTCGCCCTCCCCACTTCAGCCTGTTCACCTTGGAAACTTGGTGGTGGTGGTTTATGATCAGCCGTTTTGTCGGTTACGTGTCTCAGAGGGTGCCGAGTTTGTTGTACCGGGTATCGCAGATGATGAAGCCGCAGGTTGTGTTCGTGCTGGGCGGGCCTGGCGCCGGCAAAGGGACCCAGTGCTCCAAAATCGTGGAGGTACGAGTGATGGCGAGATATATAACAATGGAAACTACCGACTGTTATCTGTTAGGATGTAACAGACCACGATTAACAGAGTTTTCTGTGGATATACGTATGCTTGAGCTTCCATAGCCTGCTTATTCATACAATACATTACTATTACATTGACTTCCGGTTGTCCTCTAAAACGAACCTGTGTATTAGCATTTAGCTAGCTAGCCACACTGGAAACCCTGATGTAGTTGTGGAAGGAGCATTAAAACCATTTATTTAAGTAAAACTACCAATATTACTCTGTGAGGATATTCCACTTAAAGCTCACTTAAGTAAAAGTATTATTTTAAGCACTGTACTTGGGGCTAGTAGCCATTAAATGCTCCAAGTGTTTAACTATTACATGTCACTGCTGCATTTATCTACATTTTGGAATTAATTTTGATGTAAATGTTTACGGTTGTACTGGTATTAAGTACTTTACATAATACTGGCTAGTTTAATGTACTGTTGCTGTATGTGCCTTATCAGTCTGAGTTGTTGAGAAATGCCTAAATCAGTTTAGATATGTACAAATCCTGCTGATCATTTTAATCATTGAGTGATAGATATTGTTCCATACTTCTTTTTTTTAACACATCAGCTGATTAAAGAAGCTGATGTAGGAATGTGCTGTACTTAAATAAAAATTGGAGGTGATTTACTTCTTTGTACTACAACTCAGAGGCAAATATTTCTGTGATGACTGTAGTTACAATTTTTCATCCATTCTAGTGAAAAATATGAATCTAAAAATGTATTTATTATCAATTAATGTAATAAACTGAAGGCTAAAGTGTTCCCATATGGGTTAAGAAATTTAATGTGCCTTAGAAATCAAACAAATTCTTTTAAAGCCATCTTGGATTAGTAGGAAAGTAGAATGTCATAGGTCTTTTTTATCTGATGTCATGAAAAGACCTCACGAGACAGCAATGCGACAAACATGATAATCCTATAACATTTGGTCCATGATTGTAGAATGAACGAAGAAGCAGCATATAAACCTGTAGAGGAGCAAAATGAATCCAAAAAGATAATATGTAAAAGTAAAACACCAACAAAGACACTTTTGCTTCACAGTGACTACTCTTTTCTTGTTACATGTAAAGTACACTTCATTGATGACTATAGAACTTTTACTCATGGAATATTTTCACAGGTTGGTATTTTTACACAAGTAGGCAAAAGGATCTTCATTCTTCTTCTATTGTGAAATAACAGGATGGAAACGGAGCCAGCAAGAAAAACCTGACATTGACGTCACTCTGAAACATTGATTATTTTTACGGGTGGAGTTACATAATGGTCATGACACTTGGCTAATACAGACTTTGGACAAACAGAGGCAGACGATGACTGAGATGTTTACTGCATCACACCATTTGTGTGGACTGCATGAAGGGCAAACATACTGATAGTACTGATATTATATTTGCTTCCACGTAGACTACATGAGTGGCACTTCTTGTTTTCTTAAAATGCAGTTTTGTATTCTGTGCATCCACCCTATGAAGAGGTTTACTGATAGTCTGCAGGTACTCGATATTTGTGCTGCAGCTGATAAATATTGGCATCGGCTGTTATTTCTCAATTGAATGATAAGCTGTTTGGACAAAAATGGCCCAAAGGCGATAATAATCTCCTCACATACAGTCCAACACTCAGTGATATTGACTTTAAACTTACAGTTCTGTGGAAAAAATCTTGAAAAAGTCACCTTTAGCGTTGTTGTATTTGCTGTTTTAATGAGCATACATATTTATTTCTCATCCTCTTCTCTTCAGATACAACAAGAAAATACAGGTAATGTGTGAACAGCATTAAAAGACACACAAAAAACTGAACTAAATGGGTTCTAAAGGTTAAAGTGACTATTTAATGTGACCCCTGACCCCCTGACAAGAAGCAAAACAAACAGAAACATCTAACATGTGTTGAATGAGACCTGGTATAAAACATCAGAAAATAAATGCAATACATTTCATATTGTCAGAACAAAAGGGTTAAAGACATTTTAAGTGCAAAGGGAGGTCACACTAAATACTACAACTTTGGTTTATAGAAGCTGATTTGAATGATGTATATGTACTTCACATATACTCAGATTGGATCTTAATATAGAGACTGAGAAATGCTTATGTGTGGTCATTAGGACTTTTGCACAGTCCTGTGTAGGAAAAGTGAAGGAATCAAGGAAGAGGCTAGAATCATAGAATTTTGCCTTTTTATGAATTACTCAAACCAGTTAATGGAATGTGCTGATTATTGTAGTAGCCGAAGACTATCTTGATAATTGCAGCTCTAGTTAAGATCAGTGCCTGCTGTACATCTAGGATTAATTACTGATGCTAAGCAAAAGAAGTCATGTGTATTCTAAGCTTTTCAAACCTGTAATTCTTTTGACACTGAGTCCTACAACATCCTGAAGAAGCTGCATGACGTTTGACTTAGTTTGTCTTAAAAAGCCTCAAAAAAATTTGAACAACCAAAACTGGAAAAGCTGCCGCTTTGATGCTCCTCTGAAAGTCAGTCCAACTGTATGAAAGCTCGCGCAGTTGTAACTTCACCGTTCCTCTTTGATGTCTGTATGTGCATTAGACCGAGATACAAACTGCATGAGAGAGACTTTATAACTACCTCTGTTCATGGGCGGTACTGGGTGTTTCCTTCCCTGCCAGTACGGCGGTTATTCCTGGCTTACTGCTATGTATAGAGGCTTCTTTCATTCAGTAGACAAGGGCTGACTTTTTCCTGCCTCTTCGTAAGAAGGATTCAACCGTCTGTAAAGGCTAACCCTTCCACTGCTAATAAGCATGCAAACTGCACTTCAAGTCAGTTTTCATGAGAAATATCTGACATATGTGTGCATATTTTGAATTGTCTGTGTGTTTGTGTCTCTCAGAATTACAACTACACCCATCTGTCAGCTGGGGACTTGCTGAGAGCAGAGAGAGCCAGGGAGGGCTCAGAGTACGGACAGCTCATCGCAAACTACATCAAGGAGGGTCAAATTGTCCCTGTTGAAATCACCATCAACTTACTCAGTAAGGTATGCACAAGAATGCACGAGGTAAATTAGGACTGTCCGCCTGAAACCGTGTACAGTCGTGGAAAAAATATTAGACCACCCTTGTTCATTTTAATGCCTGGTCCAACTAAAGGTACATTTGTTTGGACAGACATAATGATAACAACAAAAATAGCTCATAAGAGTTTAATTTCAGAGCTGATATCGATCCATTTAACATGTTTTCTTGTTAATAATCAAAACCATTTCAGATTTTCCGTCAATATCTGTGGCACTGTACTGACAAAACTAGTGCTTTTAGAAATTCCATCTTTTCATTTTTGTCTGTTTTAGTCACATGATCTGCACAGGAGTTGGGACTGGATTGTATAACCATTGTTTTTAATGACTTTTGATGGTCTAATAATTTTTCAGCAACTGTATTCTGACTGGTCTGTGCAACTCCGTTGTAACTCCCAATCTTTGAAACTACTTTGAATCCTGGAAAGCCATTACTAGGGCGTTTCATGATGACAGTTATTTGAGTTGACCGCAGTCATAAACATCAGGGTTCATCTCCTTTCTGTAACTACCTGGCCCTCATTCATAGACTTACTCAAAAATAAAATGAATGAGTTTTTGATTCCAAAAAGGATCCATCAATATATTGACATTCTACAGCTGTCTAAACCTCCACATGCTGCCATAACTCCGCCCCATTTATCATCACCTTGCACCAGCAGTATTTCCTCAGAATCACATCAAAGCTCTTATGCAATTTTATCAACTTATGTATCATTCATTCATATAATACTTAAACAGTGTCTTTAATACATATCCAGCTCCATATAATGACCAAACATGACCTTTGACCGGACCTGAATATCATGTTAGGGAAATGCAACAAAATCATTAGGTTTGACTTTTAAAATCTAAAATAACATTCTTGACCACCTTGTAGATTCTATTGCTTGAAATATGTTAAACACACTATAGTTTTACATAAGGGTTAAAGACACACTATAGTTTTACATAATATATCAAGCTTAAGAATTGACGAGGAGGGAAAGATGTTCAATTTTAAGGCAAACTAAGAAGGTATAAAAATTATACATTATATGCAGAAGTGAACGGAACATCCCAACTGATCACCTAAACATGTATTTACAAATGTTTATTTTGTTCATAAGTATTTTTTGTTTAATGGAACTCCTTCCAGTTGAGTAAATTATGTCACAATTATTACAAAACAGTTCCATACTTAGTATTACAGACATTATCTAGATTTCCATTTCTTATTTGTCAGACAGATGGAAAAAGAGTTGATTGTTTTACCGTGACATGTTTCGACTAGAGCCTGTAGCCTTCCTCCCAAATGACCCTTCTGTAGCCGAAACATGTCGAGGTAAAAGAATCAACTCTTTTTCCATCTGTCTGACAAATAAGAAACAGAAATCTGGATAAGTTCTAGTAGATAGTATGAACCTAATCGGACTATTGCAGAAATGATCAGGCTAAAAGGGATCAGTTTTGGAGATGCTTGATATTGACTTTTTGCTTCAGTAACTGAGTCATGCATCACTGAACACGGTCCAAAATGATTTTCCAGACATGATTATGTATTTTACTAAGCCAGACACACCTATTTTTAAAATAAAACCAAAGTGGGCAAAACAGATAGGATACCAGAATGTGTCCTTTATTTACATGCATAAAAACAGCTAAATTAAATTAATGAAATGCATTAATTAAAAATTAATAATTAAAAAAAAATCTCCATTGTGATCACCACTTCCCTGTTCTTTTTCTAACCTGATATGTGTTTAGAATACTCAATTTTTATTTTTTGTAAAATATGGCACACATGCAAGTCTCAACCAATAAAAGGGATTCTATTTTTGCATAATAGACTGTATAGAGCTTTATTCTTAGTATTATAATTTTTTTAATGTTTAAACCTATTTCTCTTGACCAACAAAATTAACAGGTGACCAGGGATAACATGTTGTGGCCAATATCACTGCCAAATTGGTTCATGTTACCTGTATTTATCCTAAAGCTATGGTGCAGACATAATCCCAAACGCACACAAACAGATGGCACCGACCTCCCTCCTCACAGTCCGACTCCGTTGACGTCATCTCAACATGTCGTCTTCATCTGAGGGACCATTTACCACCAACATGTGTTGAAGACGCTCCTAATATTTGACTGACAAAAGTTGTTCAAACAGAAAAGCAGCCAATAAATGTATCTTATTATTCGTGTTATCAAGTTAAATGCATGATTTTGGTTCATTTCTATCCTGTAGTCAGTTAATAACATGCTACACGTAAGTTCAACCACAGAACCTAGAATCCAATGAATTTTTTATTATTATTTTAAAACCTAAAGAATTTTTTTTTAGATATTTGTGTCACATTATTTATTGGTTTTATGAATAACTGTTACAAGCTGATAATGTCCCTCAGGGTGGTCAAGATTTTCTTTTTTCTTTTATTCTTTGTTTTGTTTTATTTCTATTGTCTTATTTTATGCTAATACTGTAATGAGGTGAGATTAGTTTTATAAACCCCACAGGGTTTTCTGATCTTAACTGTGCAAAATAAATAAATAAAAGATCCTGTGTTACCCTGGTAGGCTTTATTTCACAATAATGAGATGGTCCCTCATCACCCCCTGTTTATTAAACTATCATTAGGCTTGTATTAAAAGTGCACAGATACATAATTTATGACAATTTATCTTCAACTACAGTGCACGGTCAAACCCAGAGCTATGTGGGTTTCATTTGGGTGCTCCCACAATCCAAACAGCTTAATTGGACACTATTGCCACTACAGAGCAAATACATGTTACTAGATTGTGACAACTTCAGATAGGACTATAGTATAAAATAATAGTCTTGGTACTTAGAGTGCTTTTTTGTTCTTTTCGTCTGAATTTCTGCTTCTAAAGTTGTTTCGAATGAACACAGTGAAATCACTTCACAAAATGATTACTACTGTTTTTTTTATTTTTCTATTTGTTCCTAAGGCAATGGACGAAACCATGCAGGAAGATGATAAAAAGTTCCGTTTCCTCATAGACGGCTTCCCTCGCAATGAGGACAACCTTCAGGGCTGGAACAAGGTCATGGATGGGAAAGCAGATGTCAAATTTGTGCTTTTCTTTGACTGTAGTAATGAGGTATGCAAATAACCCTCTTAGCGCCCATCAGATCCATAGAGTGCTCCACTGATAGTCAAGGAGCGGTTTTATTTTATTATCTATGTGTCTGTTGTCCTCAGGTTTGCATCGAAAGGTGTCTAGACAGAGGGAAGAGCAGCGGACGCACAGACGACAACAGAGAAAGCTTGGAAAAAAGGTAGAATCCTGCAGCACTGGCAAAAAATCTGGACCTCTGTTTATTTTGTTACTGGTTTTGCATTTTCCACCACTATCTTTGATTGATTTCATGTACTCGTTTCCCTTCTGTCTGTCTGTTCACCACATGTGTATGGATTTCTCTGACCCATTTAACTGACTGTTGGACACCTGCATGTGTGTTTTTGACCTAATTTGTGTCTCCTTCAAGTCCCCTGTGTCATCTGACCCCAATAACAGGCATATTTTTCTTTGATGCAGAATCAAAACCTACCTGCAGTCTACACGACCAATCATTGAACAGTACGAGAAACAGGGCAAGGTGCGCACTATAGACGCCTCTCGTTCTGTGGATGAGGTGAGTACAAATCACTGATTGTAAGGAAACACTCAGTCTAAGCCAGAGTTAGAGTTCTGAAGGGATGTTTAAGAGGTAAATCATGAGGAAGATATAGATTGGTGACAAATGCAAAAGAAAAATGCTGTGGACCAACACCTTAGTAAGACACGGGCTCAGATTTACTAAGGCACTGCTAATTAGCAAGGCAGCAATACAAAAAAAATAGGGATGCACTGATACCAATACCAGTATCGGTATCAGTCTGATACTGAGCGTATGTACTTGTACTTGTACTCGTAAAAGTGTTCCATAAACCAAACCAAACCATGTTCACCTCATAGTGCAGCAGGTACACAACAGAGGAGTAACGTCAGCAGTGTAAAATAAACGACGCTGACAAAAGTAACAGTGACTGCATGTTACGTTAAAGACACAGAGGGAGCATTCTGTCCGTCTTCTGTGTACATTCTGCACGGAATTCTCAGGAGCCGACGAATGCATACCCAGTTGGAGAATAGGGAGCGGTATCAACGGGAACTATGGAGGTAGTGCGACTTTTCAAACTGAGTGAGTTAGTGAAAAAGTACTGACATATTTATGACATCAATATCAACATTAGGATCAACTTTAGTAAAACCTCCTCTGTCATTATCATGTTTGTTATTACTGACTTTTTTCTTCTTCTTCTCAAAACTTGACTCTTCTTCATGGTATTTGATAAGAATGGTTAATGAAGAGCGGTGCCCTCTGGTGGATCGATTGAGAAACGCTCATTAAATGACAGTAACAGCACTTTGTCCCAGTCAGACTAAAGACAATGACAATAAAGCACATTTTCAAAAGTAACTGAGAACTGTAATGGTATTATTAAGTAAATAATCCAATGTAAGTACTTGTGCTTGTACTTGTTCTGGAAAAAAGTGGTATCGGCGCAACCCTACAAAAAAAAAAAAAGGTTGTGAATGGAGCGGCCTGTGTACATGTTTATGAACACAGATGTTCATTTCATTAAGGCTCCACGTAAACACATCTGATGAGGGATGCAAGGATTCTACTAACAACACAGACACAGCTTGTTACTGTAATGTGACAAAAACAAATGTAGGTGTTACACATGTTTGCTCCAGGAAACAGAAGCACACACCAAAGAGAGGCAGTAGGAGGAGGGTATTTCTGTAGTAGGACTGGAAGCGTTTGTGGACGAGCGTAGCGAAGTCTAAAATAGTGGACGAAAACACTCTAACAACACAATGTCGAAGCTGTTCAAAAAGGCCAACTGAGAACAGGAGGCATCGTCCATAGAGCAAATAAAAGGAGGTGTGATGTAAAGGAGAAGTGACATTTGTAAGGAGGGAATTTTGACTTTACGTTCACGCAGTCTATGCGTTTTATCAGCTGTTGTTTTTAGATATCAAATACAGAGTGGACGCACAGTGCGATATCTGTATCACCAACAGAACCAGGAAAAATACTTGAAATTAAGATTTTTTGGGGGCTTCATGTATTGCATTTAGAAGCCTTATGACATTATATTACGGTCAAATCTCTGCTTGACTTGAGTTGTTGAGCCTCCTGTGATTTGCTGACGTTATATAAGAGGCTCTTTTCAGTACTCAGCACAGGGCCACGAACAAAGCGGCTGAAACCGTGGACTGTTTTGTAGTTGATATATTCTGAGATCACCTTCCTTTGCTCTTCAGATTAATTAAAAGGAAAGGAGCATAACCACTACCATGTGCTCTCTGATCTCAGGAGCATAAATGGATTGTAAAAATCAACTACCACATGTTTTTTTTAAATGTTAAATAATGTAAATCAACAGACAGAATCTTGTGACTCATTTATATACTTTAATATAAAAGCTTGGATGCACTTAAGCCACATGCAAACATAAGTGTTTCCATGTCTTTTCGAACTAACTTTGCCACACACCCCTTAAGTCAATCTCAGCGGTAGCCTTTGATCCCCAAACAATGCTTTGCCCTGAATGTGTCGGCCGGGAACTCCTATTAATGATGGCAAACAAGCCTCGACTATGACACACATCACACATAAGTAGTGGAAACTTTGTCATGAGGAGTAGTTTCACTTGAAGATCGATGTGATAGGCTTTCACGACAGTTTCCAGAAGCTAATCACTGCTGGTTGATACCTTCTCCTAAGTTTGAAGCTCTTGATTTGAGTCCTTTTATACTGACTTGAACTCGGAGAACTCTTGTATGCTTTTCTTTCTCACATCAAATCCAGAACAGTCAGAAAAAAACCCAAAACAATCGACTGCAGCTGTTGAAGGCTTTCCCTATGGATGTTGCTCCAGCTGTAGATGTAGCAGCTTTGTACCGTTCTAGTATGTGATCATCAAAGTCTGTGCACGCACATGCACACACCTCGCCTGTGTGCAGTGACATCCATTAAAAACTGGTGTATCACATCCAGGCAGATCATTATCAAAGATCGACCTGGGCTGCAGCCACGATCGCAGCAGCAACATTCCAACTACAATCCTGGTCACAGCCTTGAAAACCATGTGCACAGATAAAACCACCTCCACTGTTGCATTAATACTACCTTCAGCAGTGCTTCACTACATCTTGTATCATATTATAAATCATCTTTAATAAAGTGGGGGCGGTAAAGAAAATAAAAAACAGAAAGCAGCTTTGTTGGTTTACTCTATGTCTTTGCAGACAGTATATTTCATGTTCTGTCTAGTCCACATCTCTTCACTTGTAAATAAGTCGATAAATAAACCGACAGACTCTATCTGTTCCTGCCGTTGCCTGCAGCACCGTCCGTAAACGTCTGGATGTATCTCGTGAATAACGATGCGATTTTAATCCTGTTTTGATGCAGAAGCAGACTCTAGAAAAGACCTAAAAAAGCATTCAAATGTATTATCTAAGACTGGTCTACACTTTCTTTTGGCAGTTATCTGCTTCATAGATAAAATGTGCTAAATCTTACACACAGTGCTGGTGGACTTGTATTTCAGAATAGTAAGGTGCTACATTTTGAATATATAAATAAGTTTATGTACATTTATATAATACTATCATTAAAATGTATTCTAAAGTGCAGATATTTCTATTAATTCACAGAATTACAAAGCCTGACCCAGTGCTGTAGCTTGAAAACTATAACTCAGCACTTTTGACTGAATTTTCCTTTATTACTGACCCAACTTGTCACCACTAAATAATAATAATAATAATAAAATGTATTTATATAGCACTTTTTGCAGAAAAATTTCACAAAATGCTTTACAATAAAATCAGGAGCAAAAGGCAAAAAACCACACAGCTACACAGTAGAGCTGCACAATATGTCATTTGAGCTTCGTCATCGCGGTGTACGTGTGCACGATAGTCACATCGCAGGATCTGAGATGTAAGAGGCAAATGAAATCAACGTGTTCTCAACTAGTTTCAACCTGAAACACTGCGCGCAGCCATGCACCAATCACAGTCCTTCTTAATCGCTTTGCCAAAGCAGACCACGCCCCTGCACACGGAGCGAGTCGCCGGTAACAACGTAGAAAAATGAGCAACGAACAAGATGAAATCGCAAAAAAATGAAGACTTAGTGCCACAAAGAAAAGCAAGGCCAGTTATCTGGAATTATTTCAGATACAAGAAGAATGACACTGAAACACGTTTTCTTTGTCGACAGTGTCTTGCAGTTGTTGCCACAACGACAGGAAACAACTAATTTGTTTGACCGTTTACGCCAGCGCCACACAGATATTTCATATCGCAATATATATCGCAGCGTTAAAAAAATCACAGTGTCAGTTTTTTCCAGTATCATGTAGCTTTAACACACAGGCATAAAAATATAAAACCAAATCGTCATAAACCCCCCCCCCCATCGAAAAGCCTGTCTATACAAGGAGCTTTTCAGTTGATTTTTAAAAGACTCCACTGAAAAGTGTCACTACTTTCTTTAAACATTTGTCTTATTAAATAAATGTTAATGACACACCACTTCATAACCAGCATTTATCAGTAGTAAATGTTGTGGTTTGTAGATGGCATTTTAAACAGTCTGGAGCATTTCAGCTGAAAAATACAGGAGCTTGGAGCCCGAGACACTTGTTCCAGGCTGAAACTAACAAACCCAAATAAAAATGGTACATTTTCTGGGTTGATGTGTGAACTGTTGTGTGGGTGTGTACGATTCTACAAACTGGACAGACTCAATGAAGACGACAACAACAAAGACACTAATGAAGGCTGACAAAGCAGAGGAAATAAGAACTCACTCTAAGTGTAATGTCATAAAGGCACTGGTGTTTTTGAAGTTATTGCACATTCTACTGGACTTTAGGAGGATCTTAAAAGTAAGCAGACCGCTTTCACTGCGATACGAGATCAAAAAGAAAAAATGACAGGTTAACTCGGATGAAAAGGCATTGTATTGGAGCTGGATGGAATCATATGTTACAGCCCTGTTGTGTGTCATGCACCGTCTCCTGTTCACGACACATTGTTGATTCGAATAAATCTACTCAGAACCTGTAGAATAACGGGCAGAATCGAGGTTCCACGAGTCATGAACAAACCGGTTCAACAGCTGATTTGATGAACGAGGCCTTCGGAGTCTCTCACTCTGTACCAGTTAAAACTTCAATGTATAAAAAGAATGATTTGTGCCGTTTACGTCTGTGATCTCTGAGGCATCAGTGATGGTCGCATGTTGGATTTTGCGAACCAAATTCTCTCCTGATATTGAAAGTAACATTTTTTCTGACGTCCAAACAGATGTTAGTTCATACTTCATTCTGTTTCTGTTATTTGTCCTCCCTTCAACTAAGAAATCCTCACAATAAGCATCAAAACTGTCACTTCCTTAAAGATTTTCAGCCCTTCATCACATTGTCTTTGAATGAACACGCATTCACACATGCAAATTTAGGAAAAAACCAGACAAATATTGGACAAAGACAGATATCAGCAATTATGGGCTATCTTTGTTCTCCAGTTTTAGTGTATAATAGAAAACAAGTCATAGTAAATGTAGCCATCACCCCTTTTTGTTTTTGTGTCCCAGCATTTTCTGATCTCTGGTTCAAGCTGCATGCAGAATGAAAGCACTACTTTCTTACCACAAGAGGTGCAAACATCCCATAGATTTTTTGCAGATAAACAATCTTATTTACCATTATTAACCTTTGGAACAGCTGGACATCAGTATTGCCACATTTCCAGATCAATGTAAAGCTAAGCTGTTAAGGAAAATATAATGATTCAGTACATTAAAAATACCCACATTTGACTGTAAATGTGCTGTTGTTTTTATATCAGGTAGGTTAACCCATAAAGACCCAGTGCTACTTTTGTGGCAGTTGCCAAATGATTTTTTTTACCTTTCTTAAGCCATTAATTACCAATTATTCTAATATTATGTTCCGTATTTTGCATTTTTTACCCATAAAGACCCACTACTACTTTAGTGGCAGCTCCCAAATAAGTTTTTCCTCACTATTTAACCTCTCTTAAATGATTTATCACCATTTATTACTATATTATCTGTATTTTTTGCTTTTTCAGTGAAAATGAGCTATTTTACAATATTAATTTACTAAGCATATAGATGTTGATAAAAGCTCAGATTAAAGTTGAGGGTTAGTATGTCAAAAACGGAGAAAAATGAAGAAAAAATGACTTTTTCAATAAAGATATCAATAACAGCATAAAACATAAAAACAATTGTCCCCAAACACTGTCATTGATCCAACTGCACTGGTTTTACTGGTGAATCAATGTTGTAGAAGATGACGGCGTTTCCACGGTAACTCTGGAGCCTCTGAACCTTCAAATGAGTCATATGTGATGACCACAAAAAGACGACAAACTGCATTTTACACCAAACATCTTCACATTTTTCTAGAATTAGCGGCTCAACAGGTATTAAACAGTTTAGATCAGTAGATGGATGTTTGAGTCTTTATGGATTAAGTTAAATTTTAAAAAAATGACACTTTTAGCCGTGACACAGTACATTTTGTTTGTCTTTTTCAGGTGTTTGCCGATGTGAAAACCACCCTAGACAAAGAAGGCTGAGTTTCCATACTGCCAACAATAATTTACTTTTTAGTTTTCTTTTTATCCACTGCAACTACACTATAAATTTATACGTCCATTCAAATGTCTTTTTACTCTTGGTTATCTTTTTTTTTTTTTCCATCTTTTGTAAATGCTGCACTTATTGTTTGTGAGTGAGTGTACTATATATGTATATTTATTAGTGGGAATGAAGTCGAGATGCCTCGTAGTTCTTCTTATTTGTTACTGTCTTTCATCCTTTGCGTAGAAGCAAACTGTATTGTTTTGCATAGAGGGACACTCAAACAACACCACCTGTAGTACTGGAAGTCTAAAACACCCAACAGTATTTATCACTGATGTCTTCAGAATGCATGTCATTCTAAGCCGTTGTAACGCTTCAGACCAAACCAGGACTCGGATCCACTTCAGACCTTCACAGCCACTTAGTTGGTCTTTGTCTGGCATCCAAATAAAATGCATACAACAGCTGTGTCATGTTGAATGGACAAAAACAACAGGTGCTGTGTTCAGTCCTCACTTAAAAATCTGTGCTACTGTGTTTCTCTGATCAATGCTTTTTTTTTTTTTTGCTGTGTTTGTGCAGAAATCAAAGCTGAAGCGATTATTTTTTTACAACTTATTTTGGGTTAAATCTGTACTGTATCAGAAGTAGTACTGACTTGTTTGTGTTCAGTCCAGAGTCCTATCGCAAAACTGGTTATCTGAAACTATTTAACTTCATATTGTGATGTTTATTACTTTTCATTCAGATTTTGATGATATCTTCACCATATGTAGAAAAATCATGGACATTTTTAACCAGAAGGGGGCGCTGGACATCACAGTAAAAGACCAGCAGGTTCTTTTTTTTATTATTTGATTCTTTTGTGTTGTGTGTTTACCTTTGCATTTGATGGAGTAAAAAAAAAAAAACACAACTGACTCAACAATAAATATATTAATTCCAAATAAGGGTGATGAACTATAATTAAGATCAGAATAAAATTCACCAACAAAATGAACAAAGTTAATATTGAAATATGTCTTTAATTTTGTAATATTTCAGAGCATTTACTGATGCAGATTAACTTCATTGATCTCCAAGGGAAAATTCACTATATGCACTTTTTATATTTTCATATTTTATTTTATGCATTTTTTTCCCCTCGCTCATCCAACTTTAAATACGCAAGAGGAACTTGCTTCAAAGAAAAAAGGATGTTTTGTCTTTAAAAACTACATTTGCTTGGAATTTAGAAATTGGACTTTAATTTTGTAATATTTTACAGCAAATACATTTATTTCATGATAATATTTCACAAAAATACAGGAGACCGTGCCACCCCCAAAAAAAGTATCTTCATAATTAATCGACAAACACAACTTTAACTTGTATACGTTGTAATATTATTCTATAATATTTGATGGTATAGTTTATATACAATACTGTGCAAAAGTCTTAAGGCACTTTGGTGTTGCTGTATACTTTATTTCATACATTTTCATTTTGTCTATATATTTCAGCACATATTGATGTGGTTTTCTTCACTAAATAAAGTTTTAAAAAGTAAAAGGATAAAAAAAAATTGTTAGGAAATAGTTATATAATAAAATGCTTCATGGCATGTTTATACCTATTTTTACTGCCTTCCCATTTTTTAAAATTTACTTTATCATTTTCCTCAGTTTTTAATCTATTCATTTTTGTCTGTTCCCTACAAATTATATAGATTTAATTCAAAAGAAATAACAATGACATCCAACATATGCTACGTAATATAGATTTTATTTTCATATTTATATATGTATATATATTTATATATACACATATGTACACACAAAGGCATTTGCTTACATTTTACTGATATTCCTGAGCTTGTTTTAGCTTGATAAGTTCTCAGTTTGTACATGTGCACGACGATACATAAGGCTTGAAGAAGAGACAATCAGACTTTAATGATCCAGGTACAGATGGATCATGGTAGCACCAAATTTAGATAGAATACAGCAAAGAAAAATTAGTATAAATAAGGATATAGCAAGAATTGAACAATTTCAAAACATAAGAACATTTTAAGTAGAAATATTTGAAAAGAAAAAAAAAAAAGAATTACAGAACTGAATATGTGCAAAATAACACCAAGGGACCTAGCAGTTACCAAGCAATAGAGAATGAAGAAAATACACAGGGTGTTTTAATGAATACAATCTGTACATGTTACAATGTGTACCGTATACTGTAAAACAAGCCCTCCACAGTCAGTAAATACATTCAGACTCTGCCAGCAGATGGCAATGTAAAAATATATATCATCTTATTTACAAAAACAGCCTGTTGCAAAGTAAATACATCCAATTCTACCGCTGCTGGGCACTGATACCTAAACCAGAACTGTAACAGATCCGAAGTGAGAAAGAAGGCTGCCCTTCAGTGCTGAGAATTAATTGCAAAATACACAAGTACCAAGTAAAATTCACATTTAAAATGTAGACATTCACAACAAGAGCATAAACTTCTACAACCTCTGAAAGAATCAAGAGCTTACATACACTAATGTGCATCTTTTTAAAATGCATAAAAGGACAAATATATATATATATATATATATGTGATATCTGTGTTTAGGAAACCTACAAATGTTTTGACAACATGCTGGCAAACACTAAAGGATGCGACGCTTCAGAAGAGCTGGTCCGCAGGATCAGCAGGAGTCGGCCAGGCTGCTGGGAGTCCTGCGATACTGAGCCTTGGTGTTGGTCACAGCGCCGTGCTTCTGTCGGAGGTGGAGCCTCAGCTGACTCTTATGTCTGAAGTGCAGGTCACAATTTTCACACTGAGGGGCGAGAAGGAAATACTTAATCTACAACCGCTCTTCAGCTGCCACTCCTACTTTATACCCTGAGACGCTGCTTCACATTTGAGGAGTCCTGACAGGTACATGGATCACCACAGGAAGAGATTATTCTTTTTATAGACGGGGTGGATAAAGGCCGGGGTCTGACTAGGAGGCTTACATGATACGGCTTCTCTCCGGTGTGGATGCGCATGTGGCTCTTCAGCGTCTGAAGGTGGCGGAAGTGCGTCCCGCAGATCTCACACGGGTACGGCTTTTCTCCGGTGTGAATTAACACATGGGCACGAAGGTGGGCCACCTGCAGGAAATGACAAAACCACTGAGACGACAGGAGGAAGCAAATGCAAATCAGCTGATTTCTACAGCTGGAACAGTTCTGCAAATCTGTGTCATGGTTCTGAGCTGGTCTTTTTTGGGGGGGGGGTTTCTTTTTTTTTAGAAATGGAGGATTCTTTTCTTTATGAGGAATATTAAGAATCCTCAAGAACAGATCCACTTTGTAAATTAATTCACATAAATTAACTATGTAAACAGAATTAAATGCATTCTTATAAGGACATATTAACTGAGTGTGCATAAATCAATAATCTTAGCTAAGGACCAGTCTAATCTACATATTAAACAAAGACCAAAAATTTATTCATTCAAACTTTTTGTCTATATATGGACTAAAAAAAAGGAAGTCAAACCTCCCCACAATTTACAGTGACAGTCAAGTCTACACTATTTAGATATAAAAAAAAAGGGTTCCATTATGCCTAATCTACAAATTATAGGGAAAAAAATCATTTTAAAATCATCTAACATGACCAAAAACAAGCAGATTGAGGTGTGTAATAAGCACAAATCTGCAGCTGTACAGGTTTCCATTGTGGATCTGGTCTCAGTTTCAGACCCGTTTGTTTTCTGAAACAGTGCTGCTCTAACCTGCACGAATCTAGATCCGCAGGTTTCACACTTGTATGGCTTTTCTCCAGAGTGGATGCGGATGTGAGTCTTGAGGTTGGCGGGTCTGTTGAACTGAGCACCGCAGATGTTGCAGTGGTAAGGCTTCGCACCTGGAAGACAAGATTAGAAGAAATGAATAAACCGCCCAACGCTAGACTGATGACGTATAGAAGGAGTCGACGCTGGGTTGTGAATCTCACCAGTGTGGACCGTCTTGTGACTGGCCAGGTTGCCCTTGTAGCGGAAGGCGGCCTGGCAGCAGTCGCACTTGTATGGCTTGTCGTTGTGGACCTGGACCATGTGGTCTTTCAGGGAGTCTTCTTCTGTGAATTTGGAGTCACATCCGTTGCATAAGAAAGTGTTTTTTTCTGCGGAAAGAAGCAAATCCAAAAACATCAGACTGTGGACTGGACACGTGTTAATAATCAGGTTTGGTGACGTGAGTTTAGGGGCGCACATACCACAGTTTGAGCCCGAATAGTCCGAGTGCAGTCTGATGGCGTTGTCGCTGGTGATGGAGTCGGGAGAAAGGCGCTGAGGACTGTCGCAGCTGCAGGACGAAGACCAAAGGGTTATGAGACGGATAATGACCCGGTGAAAAGTAGCTGTTTGGAGGACATTTGGTTTAACTGAAATATACAGAAAAGGTACTGAAATGGTACCACACCTCACAAAAATCATTTAAAGCAGAAAAGTGTTTTTAGTTTTCATTGTTATCTTTTTTTCTTTGTATTCGAAATCTCTCTATTGGGACTTTTTAGAGACAATTTGACAGATTAGTGACTCGCATGTTTACTTTACTTGGACCATAAGGGATTATCCAAAACAAGGAGCTACTTTATATTGAAATAAATGTTGAAGTGGCAATCATTTAAAGTTTGTGTTTTGCCCCTTTTACACATCCTTATATTCTGTGGACATAAAATCTGTCCTCCAATGTCAGTTTTTCACCAGCAGATGGCAGCATATCACATATCTAATCAAAGTACAGAAGAAAAAAGCCCATTTGGGAATACTTGAATGTCATATTACACTTATTTTATAGCTTTTTTTTGGGATGTTGTTACTCACAGATACTCCATAAATAATTACATTAATCTGACTATATCTCTTGTACATTGACTTTACCTGATGCTGCTGCAGCTGTCGACGCCCTGAGGTACTTCCCGTCTTGGGTCTCCACCTCCCTCTTCACTCTGGACGTCACCGTCTGCACTCGGCCTGTTCCTGCAGGGGCTCAGCGTCGGTTCCTTTTCGCCTTCATCAGTCGTTTGGTTCATGACGATGAACTTGTACTTCTTCCAGTTGTGGGCTTTGGCTTCTTTGGGGCATTCCGACGGCTGTTTGAAGCTCAGGGACGCGTTCCTGCTGCTGCTGGACTCGGTGGGCGAGTTGGGCTGGCAGTCCGATCGGAGGGGGCTCTGGGGGCTACAGATGACACCTTTGGTAAAGCCCGGGGACATCCTCAGGCAGCTGGCTTGCGGGTACTGGATGTTGTCTTCGTCCATCGGGGTGGCGGGCTCTCGGAAGCCTCCGTGGGCCCCTGGGGGTCGGATGATGGAGGTGGAGAAGCTCCGGTGGGACATGATGGCGGGGGATTTGTTGTGAGGCAGGTTTGAGCATCGATTCTGGGCAAAAGGGGCTCCTGTTTGGATCTTGTTGCAGACTTCCAGCTTCCCGTCGGTCATATGCAGGTCATTATAGACGTGATAAGAGCCGGAGGTGTTGATACCCCTGAAAACACTGGGGATATAACCTTTGCACTCCAGGAGGTGGGAGGAAGTGGATGTGCTTCTAAAGTCTGCATCTTTTTCATCGACGCGTCTCAAAGCAGGGGTTTCCTCAGCCATATGTACCGAGTTGATCTGTACGTCTTCAAACTGCATCTTCAGGGACTGATGTCTGCGAAAATACATGAAAACTCAAGTTATGCACCAGCAATAAAATCCATTTGTCTAGAGAGTAGCAGTTGTATGTTTGGAAAGTGGAGGAAAAACTTTTGTTAATATTCATGAAAAGTGGATGTGGAGTGAATAAACTCCGCTGCTCAGTATCGTCAGACGGCGGCAGCATAAATTATAAACAGTAGTATGACTGGGAAACTTGGTTTTCTCCTACACTTGCATCATTTTGAGATAATATTCAACAATTGTTTGGATATTGGGTTATGCAATCCCCAAAACATGTTTGGTGATACATTATTGGAAACAATGTAAGAAAAAAATGACAGATATTTGTTTGAAAAACTATCAGCAGCCTGTAAAAAGGCGATTACCAAAATATGGCGCAGATTAGAACCTTCGACAACAAAACGAGCAGCTACAAATTGTGAATGGAATATTTGAGATGGAGATTGTGACTCATAGATTGAGGAGTGGAGAAGAGCAGTGTCATGATGAATGGGAGAAATGGACCATTTTCATTTCCATATCCCATGAGAAAACCCACAGTTAGTCAGTTTATCCCAAATGTCCCTTATGTTTGTATTGTAATGTACAGAAATCCAAACAATGAAAATAAAGTTCAAAAGAGAACCTTCAAAATAATTCATCAGTCATTCAAGTGGTTAAAAATGGCTTCATTGTTGCAGCCCTAATATGTTAATTACTTCCTGATATATTCCAATTAAACCACTTGTCTCTTTTTTTGCAGGAAAAACCCCTCAGTTCTACTGATGCAACACTTGTAACGGAGCATAAAAATACCCACTGTGTGAAAACCTTGAGTCCTACTTTCTGCTTTTACCTGGACTTGATGAATCTGTGGCAGGTGTCGGCCACATGTTCCATCTGGAGGTAGAGCGCTGTGTTCATGGTGGTCAGGATGTTGTTGTCTTGAAGGTTTAGACAGGAGGTGTACATGAAGTCCAGCAGGATGGAGAACCCCTTGGGGTCTACTTTGGGATCTAAGCTGATGGCACTAAGGTTTGTGTTCTCAGGGTCCATGAACACGGAATAAAAGAAGCCACTGTTAAGAGAGTGCAGGGAAAAAAAAAAAGAACATATGAGATGACTTTTAACCCCACCGTCCTGGATCAGTCCTGTTTAGGGGGGTGTGGCTTCATCAGGAGGGGTTCATTTAATATACCAACGGTCCCAACATGATGTAATATACTCAAATATAACATATACAGTTTTACAAATGACTTGGCAGTAGCGATAGACGGATTTTTTTTTCTTGTATCAGTATCGCCCTGTCGCGTTGGCCCATATTTTCTTTTTTCCCTGCCATGATTTACTGACAGGCCGTGTTCTTGGAGATACTGCTGTCAAATGATTTTGTGGTGTAGGAATATTTATTAGGTTAACTATCACCATTTTAATTTTCTAATTGTAAGTAAAGAAGATTTTCTGACATTTGTTATCATTTGAAAGAGAAAAAAAAAAGTCAGTATCGGCTCCAAATATCGGCGGCCTGTATCAGTCATCAGCTAAGGCTGGTGTAAAAAAAAAAAAAAAAAGTCAGTATCGGTCCCAAAAAATCTCTATCGGTCGATCACTCCATGGCAGTATTGGCTCATTTGCTGATGCCAAATGGCACTCACCTGCATGCTACCAGGACGGCCTTGTGGGCGTGGAAATGCTGCCCGTCCACCTGGATGGTGACGTCGGTCAGCATGTTTCTGCTTCGCAGTCGGTTGAAGTTGAGCAGGACGTCGCCGGCGTGTCGTGTAAACTGAATGCAGCCGTCTGCAGCCGTGGCCATGCTGTCGCAATCTGAGCAACGCAAACATTCAACAGTCAACACTTTAAGACGGTGCAACTCTGCAAAAACACACAATAGGAGACACTTCAACTCCAGAAGCCAAACTACAAACCATTTGATCCGGTCATAGTGGGATGTAAGTTTTATTCTCTGATGTGCCTCTTGGTCACATCTCCCTCAAAACAGAGATTTGATTTCAAAGTAAAGTAGTAATAATTTAAAAAAAAGCTTCAAAATTCTACTCCATCATTTTCACTGTACATTTAATTAGTTCACTCCAAACCAAAACCATATATAATTCACCATTTAACCACTGAGTGATATTTCCACCTGAGACCCAACAAAGTAATGAAAAAATACATGTAATATTAAATAATTGTCTTGATAGGAAACAGGTTTTTCAGACATTTTTATTCTTTAATGGAAAGTCCTTTTTTTTTTTTTTTTTTTTTAGTAAAGCTCTTGTCCCCTGCAGAAGGTAAAAAAAACCTCAAACTGAGTCTCCAGAGGATATTTGTGCATCCTCCTGTGAGCAACTGCCTACACTTTCAACAAGCTGCTAATCTATCAAGTGTCCTGTGGTCTTAACACTGTTTAGTCAAAAGGCGGCGCCACAGCTGAAAGAAAAGTGTGAGTGAGTGAAGCTCTGAGGACAAGCAGCCTTCAGCTCACTTCAGTTTCATGGAAGGACTTTTGTCCACTTCAACACGGACTCTTACTTTCACCGATACTGAAAATCTAAGGCCTATAATAAAGTCCTTCAAAGTGTTTCCTGACAATATTGAGGTTCCAAACTGAAAAAGCCACAGCTCAGCTCCTTCCTGCAGATGTCCGTGTTGGTGTGTGACCTCAGAGCTGAACATTATTGACTTTCCTGTCCTTGTGCGTGTGTTTTTCGCGGTGCGTAACGGAGCGGACCCTGGCTGCCTGTTGAGCACATTCCGTCCTGGCTGCTCACATTCACTTGCCAATACACAGAGAGGTTTTCTGTTCCACCACATAAGTCCAACTCATCTTGTTTAACCCATTAGCGTTTACGCCCCTCACCGTACAGACCTAATCTGTTTCCTTCTAATCCAACACCCTCACTAAATACAAACGCATAGGATTTTGTGGCATTTGAGTTTTTAAATTTAAGGAGCGGGTTTTTTTTCCTTTTTTTTTTTTTTTTTTTTTTTTTAACTGCGCAACCTCACGCCCCGACCAGGCCGACAAGTCTGTTCAAGTTTACTGTTAGGCGTGCATGTATTGCAACACGACTATTTTTTTACTGCCTTGTTGTTTTAGAAGTGTTTGAGCTCGATCAATAGTCCTACTGAAGGCTGGGAAACACTTTACAAAAACATGTGCGTCTAAGGATTTAGATGCAGTCAAAGTTTTGGGGGGTTTTTTTACGCAGAAGAAATTTTGACGTGACCAAACCGGACCAACTAGTGCTCTTTTGTCAGATCGTAATAAACAAATGACTGTTTTAAATGTTAATACAAAAATAAAGTCAAAGTAACAAGAAGATCTGTGCGTAACGGTTACATTTTTTTGGCTGAGATACGTTCAGTTCGCACAGTTTTCATTGTGTTCCAGCTTAAAAATACATGCGTAAAATCCCATCTGAATACACAGTCTAAAGAACCACTTCCGTTTAAAACAGTCACAAACACTGCAGCTGTCAAAATCATATCTCAAATGTGAAATCTGTTCTTTCACTTAAAGCAAAAGGAATCACAAAATGTTGAAAATACTGAAAAACAATCCATCCACAACGCAGCCACAATGCGCATCTGCTACTTTTCTAGACTTCTGACCTAATGCTGAGAATTAGGAAAGAAAAAAACAGTCACCTTGTAAAAGTTTCCTCGAAACTCTGTGCATCACCAGTTCTGAGAATCCACTTCTAAGAAACACAAGAGCTCAATTCTCGGAATTTCAACAGAGGACTGTACCACTGCGCCAGAGCTGGGGAGGCTGCGCTCCGCCGCCCGCTTCCATTTAGCATAATAACAAAAACTAACATGAAATGGATCATGTGGACTCCCAGTAAACATTCTATAAGAGTCGTGTTTGAGAGCTGAAAGTGGAATATATCAGAGTTTTTGGGCAGTTATTTGTCAGATCTCCTAGTGAGTGGATCATCCTGCGTAATGGTTCGCTCCAAAGACAAGGTCAGCTGACCGAGTTATAAATATGTGTGGAACATGAGAGCATGTTGTCTGTAAAAGCTGCTGGAGGTGTTGCGGAGAAACAGAAAAAACGATTATCTTTAGTCAAAAATCAGAATGTGACTTTCTTTTTTTCCGTTAGATTTTCTTGGTTGCTGCGTCTTCGTGAATGACTAAGTTTTGTCGACGCGCTCTGCTTCATCTGTTTAATCTGCTTATGAGGCACAGCTGAAAAAAAAGTCAGGACTTTATTACCTCCGCCAAGGAGGTTATGTGATCTGGAGTCTGTGTTTGTCTGTACAAGTGCGCACAGATTGTCATGAAACTTCTGGAAGGGTAGGGCACACATTTATACTCATACAAGGACATTTTCTAGTCAATTCTGGAGCAAATCCATAAAAAGGAGGAAAAACTGTTATGTTTTATTCCTTTTTTTTCTTTTTGTGAACTATACGTAACCTTTCCACCTTAAAACACCTCTAATGATTCATTCCATCCTTTTTTTTGTTCTTTATCTTTGGCTGAGTTGACTCTACACCAGGGGTGGGCACTCCTGGTCCTCGAGGGCCGGTGTCCTGCATGTTTTAGATATTTCCCTCCTCCATCACACCTGGAAGCCATTGCATCATTATCAGGCTTCTGCAGAGCTGGATGAACAGCTGATCATTCATTGAATCAGGTGTGATGGGAAAGCTCTAAAACATGCATGACACTGGCCCTGGAGGACCAGGATTGCCCACCCCAGCTCTACACTGTTGCACATAAAGTTGGAGTAATTCTGTTTTGAAACTCAGTCCTTTTTTTAATTCCTTTTCATACACATCTAGTGCAATAATCACATACTGAGTCCCGGTTACACTTTATTTATCAAGAATAAATCAATCCCATTGGCACAATCGTTTCATGAGAAGAGAGACTTTATAGTGTCGTATAATAGTCTAATATTCTAGTGAATGTTTCTAACAGATTCAGTCATACAGCTCATTTCATGTCCTTGAACATCACACTTTGTTTAGTTGCATCTTTAACAGTGTAAAAAAACAACATTCACTTCTCACGAGTGGCTTTTTGATCCCATGTAACTTCAGAACATCATCTTCTACAGAGGTTCCCAAAGTACCAGGAGTACTTGGAAGAAGCCCAGGGGGTACTTGAATTAAAAAAGACCAAAAAACCCCAAAAAACATTAAATAAGTCATCATGAGAATTAATGCTGAAATATAAAAGACAGTAAATACATTCATATAACAGCTCTTTTGTCAGTCATCTTGTTTAAGCTTTGGGAACATTTCTATTTTATTTTATTCCAGTGGCTAAGTCATTATTTTTTGTTGATGAAAGGCTCATTTATTAATTAATGACCAATTTCTATTTTACAGGTAAATTTATGTTGTTTGTTGACAAAGTTTTGAAATTGTAAACAAAGGAACAGGAAGAAGTTTGGCCCAATTTTTGTTCAATTAAAAACTGTGAAGTGAAAGTTGGGGGTACTTGGCTAAAAAAGTCAGTGTCAGGGGTGACTCCACTGTAAAAAGTATGAGAACCACGGCTCGACTACAATCACTGCTATCTTCGTTTGGACCGACATGGTGGTAGAACTTAAAGTATGATTTCTACCTTTGTTGCCATGGTAACCATCAGATAAACTGTGGAATGAAAAGGCAAGTGGACTTGATCTGCACTTTCTGAAAGCATTTCCAGTTGAACTCTTTCATGAATGAATGATTATAAAAACTGACCAGAGTCATTTCTGTCAAACAAATAATGTGTCCAGTGGAATTATTTTAAGTGACATTCATTTATTACAGTCGACTGTTTGCATAAACATACAGTTGCAGAAAAAATGATTAGACCGCCCCTTGTTTTCTTCAATTTCTTGTTCATTTTAATGTGTGGTCCAACTAAACCTACATTAGTTTGAACAAATAGAATGAAAACAACACAAATAGCTCATAGTAGTTGAATTTCAGAGCTGATTTCTATCCTTTTTCCATGTTTTCTTGATAAAAACCAAAACCACTTCAGTTCTTCCATTAATATTTGTGTCATTGTTCTGACAAAAACAGTGCTTTGATTCATTCACTGTTTTCTTTTCTGTCTGTTTTAGTCACATGATCCACACAGGAGTTAGAACTGGACTGAAGAACCAGGGTTTTGGAGGACTTTTGATGGTCTAATCATTTTTTCTGCGACTGTAAAAAGCTTATTTTCCAGATACATTAACAATAAACAAGAGTACATCAGTAATAGTTACTGATTGTATGTTAGAATTTGTTCTCTTTTTCAGTAATTTTATAACGGATCTTCTCTGTTTTTTATGGATTATATTAAATGTTGTCCTTCTAATGGGTTAATGAGAAAAACATAATCTCCCCTGTTGTTATAATTAGTCGTTTTCTTGTCTTTTAGTTGCATCATGATGTGAACGTGTGGCTACTGTACTTTGCTGATGTCATTTAGGCTGTTTAATGCAACACAAGCCATTTATTTAATCATTTTCCCTCAAACTGATTCAAGTACATAAAGCATATGAGGTTTTTGATTACTTTCTTCTTCAATCCAGTTGAGATTAAACACAGGATACATACCCTAATCAGTTTGAGTGCAAATAATGAAAAATTAATCTAACTTTTATTAACAAAAATGTCTCTCTTTTTTTTTTTTTTTTTTATAAATATACAGGTTTAAAGGGAAGAATTATACAAGTTTCCATTTTTCTGTGTTAAAAATGTTATTAATTGTGCGTTTTCTATCAGCATCTCCTATGAAAGCATCTATTTAATTGTGCAAAATATTACATTTAATGCCAGTTTGGTCTCCATGGCATCGTTTGCTGGAATATAACCTGAAATCAGTTTAAATAAATAAAATGTATATGCACAAATGCAGCAATTTCCAACATACTGTATGTATGTACGTCTCTGCAGATGTGCATCCAGCCACACAGATAGAATTTTAAGTTATCACAAAGATATTACATTATTTCCCTCATTATTTCACATCAGACTGATCCAAGTAGAGCCAGTCTTCTTGCATTGTGTGTTTAATCTCAACGGTATTTATTAAACAAGTAATTGTCAAAAACTGTACATGCTTTAACTGCATAAAAATAAATAAAAAGTAAACACTACTGTCTGAATCACTCACCATAATAAAAGATAATAAGATTTGTCTTTTTACAAAAACAGAATCTTTCCCGTTCTTATAATTGGTCATTTCCTTTGTCTTTTCGGAGCGTCATCGTGTAAACTCGTGGTTACTGTACTTTGTCGGTGTTATTTTGGCCTTGTAATGCAGAATGTAAGCTAACTTCAGAAGCTGCAGAGTTCTGGAGCATCCAGTGATTCACACTTTGATATTCATGTGGAATAATATTAGAAGCTGCTACATCGGGTACATCCTGTCATTTCAGTGCTGTGTCACTTAGAAAGGGTAATGGAGCATTAGGAATCTCTTATACGCCTCTTTTTTTTGTACCTTTTTTCTTCTCTCTAGATATGCCTTTGCATATCAGCCTCAGCAGCAGAAACAAGAGCGTGTTTACTTGCTCGTCTTTCCACTCTTTCTCCATCTCGGCCTCTTCCTGTCTCCGTTGATTTGCAGTGTTTGTCCATTTCCACTCTGGTGATGTAACTG
This sequence comes from Ostorhinchus cyanosoma, assembly GCA_029814465.1. Taxonomy (NCBI): domain Eukaryota; kingdom Metazoa; phylum Chordata; class Actinopteri; order Kurtiformes; family Apogonidae; genus Ostorhinchus; species Ostorhinchus cyanosoma. The sequence goes on from JAPTYQ010000010.1 coordinate 5,593,509, forward strand.
ATTAGGGTCTTCAAAGTACCCGGTACGCGGTAACTCCCTCCTCTCCATGTAAATGAGCATTTATATGCATCAACTAACCCACTCCACAGTGACTCTCGTTTCGCCCTCCAGAGAGTTGACATCAGAGGAGGGTATCATTGGTTTTACATCGCGGCTGCGTGGCGCTGAGCACGCCGCTCAACATTATTCATGAGGGCAAATTGGGAACCGGTGATTTGCGAGAGGGAGGGGATTCTGTTCTCCAATCTGTGCGTCTCGTCTCAGCGCTGCACTTCTCTTTACTGTGTACTGGGTAAGCCCCCAGGCCGGGGGTGGGGG
>JAPTYQ010000010.1:5659626-5673677 GCA_029814465.1 Ostorhinchus cyanosoma
GACTTAAAGACAGAAAAGCGTGAGCTCACCTTGAGTTAGTGGGAGTAAACGGGTCGTAGAATTCCTGCGCTACTCTGTGGGCATACCAAGACGTTCCCACCAGAGCAAAAAGACCTGAGGAGGAAAACATTTTGGTTTTACTGTGGTTATTTTCAGGTTAAAACATGAGCTGCTGTGTGAACAAAACACACACTGGAAAAAATCTAAATCTTATCAAATGTATTTTTCTCATTTCTAGTCCAAATATCTCATCACACTTAAAGCAGCCAATAACATAATAAGGACCCATAATGTCATAAATTTTCCATTTTTAAAATGTAATAGGCCAATAATGTAATGAAAGTCCTGAACTGATAACATAAGAACATATTACATTATTACATTATAACGTATTAATGTAATATGTTATTGGCTCAGTTATTACATTTGCAAATCCTTTTTTTTTTACCAGGCCAATAATGTAATAAATTATTACATTATGGGTTCAGGACTTTTATTACGTTATTGGCCAAAAATGGAAAATTTATGACATAATGGGTCATTATTATGTTATTGGCTTAGTGGTTCCAGGCACAACAAGCCCCGCCCCTCGCAAACGTTTGACCTGATGTGCCGTATAGGGCAAGCAATGCAAAAATCCAAATCTGACCAAGTGTCTTTGTCTCATTTCAGTCCAAATATCTCATCACACTTAAAATAAGACAGAATCACCTAAAGAGGAACTTTTTCTTTTTTGCTTAATTCAAGCACAAAAAAAGTGAAAATGATCTTTGTAAGATTTCCTGAAATCAGATTTTCCAGATCTATTGTCTATAAATCAGTTCTTCTGTCTGACTGAAAAGATCCTCTTTAGGTGATTCTGTTTTATTTTGAGTGTGATCAGATATTTGGACTGAAATGAGACAAATACACTTAGTAAGATTTGAATTTTTTCAGCGTAATCATTGTAGCCGATAGGAATAAAAAAAGGAATGATTCCAACTTGATGTGCGACAGTGTAAAAGTCCCAACACGCTGCCTGTGAATGCACTGACCGCCGATAATGAAGAAAAGTCCTCCAGCCAGAGCCACCTTGTCCTTCTGCGCCGGCTCCTGGGCCAAACAGGTGGTGCACCTCATGCCCACCACCGCCACCATGATGGCGATGAACGCCAGCAGGATGGCAGACAGCATCAGGCCGCGGGTGCCCTGAACGATGGCTGGAAACCAAAGAACACACTCATTTGGTTTGAACAGGTGTTTAAGCTTCCATCCACAAAGGTTTATTCGCTGGATTCTTTTCATGTCAATCTGCAGTTTGATGATGAATTGGACAAAAGTCTAAGTCTCTATGTTCGGTCATCTAGTTTTAGTTTCATCCTTATTATGCGTTCTATCCACCACTTTAGTGTTTACATCGACTTTACTTACAGTTTACATTTCCACAACAAATATTAATATTCATTCATTTGAATTTTCTCATAAAAACATAATGAAAGACAATGTTTAAAAACTCCAAACATCTAAAAACATATGTTTCACTCAGTAATCTTAGACGCATCTTATTGATTCCTTTATTTATACCAGTGATTTATGATGTTGAATGCATTTGGAATTATGTGACCACATAATTGATTTTTAATTTTCACATAGTCTCAAGTGTGTATATATATATATATATATTTATGCATACACTAAATGCTACAAAAAAGTAGTTCCAACACCATTTATTTATTTTCCTTAGTTCAACATTTTTTTAGCTTAATTGAAGCAAAAAAAAAAAAAACGTCTTCCAATGGAACGAGTGAAAATGATCTTGGTAAGATTTCTTAAAATCAGATTTTCCAGATCTATTGTCTCTAAATCAGTTCTTCTATCTGACTGAAAAGATCCTCTTTAGGTGATTCTGTCTGATTTCAAGTGTGATCAGATATTTTACATTTTTTTTCTCAATGGTATGATTTTGATTGTTAATGATTGTGGCTTCAAGACAAAACATGATTAAAAGTGCTAATATATGATTATAATAATATATAAACAGAGAAACACACTAATAACATGAAGCAAACCGGTTGCATTTGGAATTTTTGTTCAGGTCAGGTCTCGATTCTACAATTTCACTTTTTTTTTTACAGTTTTAGAAAGCAAAACCTCAAATAATCCAGTGAGTGTGGTGTTTGAAGTATAGCCCTAGGCTAGTGCATTCATCAACAGCCCTCTACACAGTACAGATGGCAGGAATGTAAATGACATTCCTTCTGTTTTTATTTGATGAATCTGAGACAAAGGAGTATCTGCGTTTCCACAGAACCAGCTCTTAATCAACTCTCCTCAAATGTAACTGTATCTGTGCACAGAGGCTTTCATTTCTGTTCCCTTTGACTGTGTTTCAGGCAGTGTCTCTGGTATTTGGTATTCAACGTGTCTCTGCATGTTTGAGGTCATATTTTCTCTGACTCAGGGTGCTTTGTTCAACCTCTAGTAGGTTTGAATGACCAGAAAGTCTCATATAATCCTGATTTAGGGACGAAACTTCCTCTATTTTATGGATGATTTTAGTTTTTTAGAGTCTGTTATATTTAACCAAACCACCATGTGAACCTCCACATCCATAAATCAGTAAAAGAAGGAAACTGGGAAGAATCTGCCTGCGTTTGTTCCATAAACTGATCTGAACGACGATGTTTAATAAAACTGCATTACCTGGAAGCTGAAGGAGGGAATCGTAGACTTTACACTGAATTTGGCCTGTGCTCTGAGATGCACAGCTCCTCCACAGACCTTCATAAAGAGCCTGAGCTGTTATGATGTTGTCTCCTGCATAAGACGAAGCTTTCCATTCCACCATGATTGTGGATGCTATGGATCCGATGAAGCCCAGGAAGGCCAGTGTGAAGCCCAGGAGCTGGATTCCTGCGTTGGCCATTGGTTAACTCCAGAAAAAATAAAGATAAAGATTGATTTGAAGTTCACAAAGTCTGAGTGAAAAACTCCCCAGGTTTTGGTTATGGGTGGAGGAAGTTTGTCTACCTGGGCATCCTCAGGAATGAGCTGGAGGAGAGGGAGGGTCCATGAATACCACCTCTGGATGAGTTGAAGAGGAGCAGTGGGACACCTAGTGGAGAAGCTGGGTTCCTGCAGGAGAGGTTCATGACCCCAATGCAGGAGCGTCAAAGTCATTTTAGTTCAGGGGCCACATCCTCCCACTAGGATCTAAAGTGCACCAATTAAATAATGACATATAATATAGAAATAATCTCAACTCCAAACTTTGCTCTATGTTTTTGTGAAAAAAGTCAAATTACTTTATGAAAATACTGTTTTGACCTTTAAAAACCAGTGGTTCCAGGCACAACAAACCCCGCCCCTTGCATATATTATAGTTTATTAATTCAACTAATCCAGCTGATTTCATCCTGTCTATGTGTGTGCTGATTAAGGGCGTAGGTTTGGTGTTGGCATTGGTGGGGACCTAATCACCCTCCATCCCCACAACTGCCACAAATTATATATATTATATTATAATATTGGTGGGGATATCTGTAATATATCGAATGGTAGACGCTGTATCCAGATGTGTATCGTATCAGCCTTACAAATAAGATTCCCACCCCTACTTTATATATATGTGCCAAGTTTGAAGTAAATTAAAACAACATTTATGTTTTTATGGACATGTGACATTTCAGCCATTATAAGTAAATGGGAGGAAAAAAAAGATTTTAAAAAATGTCTTAAAAGTTTGGACTTTGACCCACTTTTCTCAAAATGTGATCACATCTATTTTGCATCACTGGGAATCTATAAACCCAATATGGTATGAATTTAACCAATAGTTTTGCTGCTAAAAACAAGTGAAATTTTGCCCATTATAAGTAAATGAGGAAAAAAAGATTTAAAAAATTCATTAAAAATGTGAACTTTGACCTACTTTCCCAAAATGTAATGAAATCTATTCTGGGTAACTGCAATCTATAAACCACATTTGGTATGAAATTTTGCTCCATTCAAGATTTTTAATTAATTAATTAATTAATTTTTTGCTTAATTCAAGCAAAAAAAATCTGCCAGTGGAACAAGTGAAAATGATCATAGTAGGATTTCTCTAAATCAGTTCTTCTATCTGACTGAAAAGTTCCTCTTGAGGTGATTCTGTCTGATTTTAAGTGTAATGAGATATTTGGACTGAAATGAGACAAACACACTTGGTCAGATTTAGATTTTTGCAGTGTAATATGTAAAATTGTTCAAACAAACTTAACACGGACAAGACGAATTTAAGTGCATGATATCTGGTTTTATTATGCATATCATGATAAGTATATACTGATATTACTAAACTCTGCCAATTTACTAAAACCTAGAAACTAGGCGATGAAAAATCGGACATGGAACAGTGAATCTGTCAGCATGAACACACTGTGTTTTACTCAACAGTAACTCTGACAAACATCAACCAGACCAAACAGCTCGACTTTTTCTTCTTTGTCTGATATTTAACAGAAAAACACAACTGCAGATACTTTCTGCTCATTTTCTGCGGATTCGCTGGATTACAGGACTGGCCCTGATCTCAGGAAATTCTCTCTTTTTTTTTCTTCTTGCAAATGAAACTATGACAGGAACTGGCTGCTGACCAAAGGTTTTGTCTTGCCTAATTCTGGCTTGTTGTCATTTGCACTTTGTGTCAGCGGGGGTGTAGACCCACAGGGAAATTTGGTATAATACTGTGTGATTTCTACAGCAAAGAGGTATGTTGGATTTCATTTAGTGTTTTCATGATGCAACATGAGCTTTCTTCTAAAACAACAGGATTGTTTAAAGCTCTACATTCATTTCTCTAATCGAAGTTTATTTCATGTGTTGGCAGTGAGAAATGGACAGATCGTTTGGCCTTTGTCTGTTCCTGCTGTTGCTTCTTTTTGACCGAACCAACAGCGAAGCGTGGTGTCCAGCCAGGTGCCAGTGTTTCACTCCGGCTCAAGTACTGTGCGCCGACGAACGGATGACGTCTTTACCCAAAAATGTGTCCAGACAGGTCAAGGAGTTTATTTTAATGACTTCCTCCGTGTCCTACCTGTTCATCAACACTTTGCAGGACACTCCTCAACTCACCACATTCATCCTCTTGAACAATGCTCTTCGAAGTATTCACGCTCACGCTCTGGAGAACCTGACTGAGCTGCAGGAGTTGGAGATCAGCGGGAACCCTTGGCTGGAGCATTTATTTCTGGGGACTTTTTCCAAGCAGAGTAACCTGACTAAACTCCTGCTCAACTTCAACCGGTTTAAGACTGTTCTTCCAGGCATGTTCGACTCCCTTAAACAACTCCAGACTCTGCAGATGAAGGGTAACCTTATTTCCAACCTGCCTCCGTTTCTTTTCCTGCACCTGCACAATCTACGTGTCCTGGACCTGTCGCAAAACAAACTCACAGACTTAAGAAGCGACACTTTTTCCGGCCTGGATCATTTGGAAATTCTTCAAATCAACAACAACCTGATCTGTAATCTTACATCAGACCTGTTCCAGAATATTTCCCAGCTTGTGGAGCTAAACTTAGAAGGGAATAAGATAACAGAACTCAGAGAGAATGTCTTTTCTGAGTTAACCAACCTGCAGGTGCTGAACCTTCGGGGGAACCTTCTCACAACCTTCAGCGATGAAGCGTTTGGATCCGATCCATTAAATCTAAAGGAGTTGAACCTGAAAGGGAACAGACTGACTGAACTGTGCTCTCTGACCAGCCTCACCTCGCTCACACACCTCATCTTATCCTCTAATCAACTCTCCAGTCTCCCTGAACATGCTTTTAAAAATCTTACAAACTTAGAGACCGTGGACCTCAGCGAAAACCAGCTTTCGTCTTTGCCCGAGAGCATCTTCAGTCAGCTGTTCAGCATCAAGACCATCCGCTTAAACAAGAACAACCTGAGCAAAGTGGAAGCAAAACTATTCCAGGACCAGATGCTCATTCAGCGGCTCGACTTGTCTGATAACCAGCTGGAAACTCTCCCATTTGGCCTCATGGATCCATTTGTTCTCCAACACACTGTGAGGCTGCACGGAAACCCCTGGAAATGCGACTGCCACATGTGGTACATGCACGACTGGGTGTTGAAATACAGCCAGGACATAGAGATGCTCGACAGTCTGCTCTGCGACAGCCCTGACTTCCTGAGACGACGCACCGTCATCTCCGTGGCCAAAGACCAGTTAGTGTGTCAGATATCTGAAGACTACCTGCCTGATCTGAGCAGATGTGTGTTACGAGCCTCCGGCGACACCGTGACAATCAAGTGTAAAGTAAATCAATGTTCGCCTCTGATGGTGAAGGTACAGTTTGAGGAGGAAGGAGGCAGCGTGCAGGAGCATGTGATCGAAAACCAGGGGTCGGAAAGTTCAAAATGTAGCAATGAGACCACAAGCGGGAATCCCACTGAGTAGGTTTTCCAACCAAATCAGACTTTGTTCTTTGTGCAAATATGACTTATGCATTTGTTCGTTTCTTCTGTCAGAGTCAATATTGTCACCAGACCTCCTACTCAGCAGCTGATAGCCAATAATCCCACCGTCCAAAGGTCAGCTGACCACCATTACACTGGAAAAACATTTTACCACCTGTATTTTCTCTTTTCTGGTCCAAATATTTCATCCCATTTAGAACAAGACAGAATCACCTAAAGAGGAACTTTTCAGTGAGATTAAAAAAAGCTTATTTTTAGACAATACATCTTGAAAATCTTAATTCATCTTACAAAAGATCATTTTCACTTGTTCCACTGGCAGATTTTTTTTTTTTGCTTGAATTAAACAAAAGAAATCTTGAATTAAGTAAAAGATTCGTTCTTTTTCTTTTTTTTTTTTAACTTAATTTAAGATTTCTTTTGCTTAATTGGGTAAAAAAAAAACCAAATAAATCAATAAATCGGCCAGTGGAACAAGTGAAAAGAATCTTGATAAGATTTCATAAATCAGATTTTCCAGATCTATTGTCTCTAAATCAGTTCTTCTATCTGACTGAAAAGTTCCTCTGGAGGTGATTCTGTCTGATTTTACATGTGATGAGATATTTGAACTAGAAATGAGACAAATACACTTGGTCAGATTTAGACTTTTTTTTTCTAGTGTAAACATCATGCCATTTTCAGAAGGTACTCATAAAATATATTTGACGACACATTAGAGTCACATTCCAGTATAAATGCATAGAGTTTGTGAAGAGTGTGAACATACAGTCACAGAAAAAAATTATTAGACCACCCCTTGTTTTCTTCCATTTCTTGTTCATTTTAATCCCTGGTTCAACTAAAGGTACATTTATTTGGATAAATATAATAATAACAACAAAAATAGCTCATAGTAGTTGAATTTCAGAGCTGATATTTATCCATTTTCCATGTTTTCTGGAGAAAAACCAAAATCACTTTAGTTCTTACATCAATATCTGTCATTGTTCTGACAAAAACAGTGCTTTTATTCATTCACTGTTTCCTTTTCTGCCGGTTTTAGTCACATGATGCACACTGGAGTTAGGACTGGATTGCATAACCATTGTTTTCAATGACTTTTGATGGTCTGATATTTTTTCTGACTGTATTTTAACCCATAAAGACCCAAACATCCAAAACCATCTACTGATCCAAACTGGTTAATCCCTGTAGATCCACTAATCCTATCAATACATGTCAATAATTTGTGTAAATACAGTTCATCTTTTCATGGTCATCAGATATGACCATATTTGGACATTCAGAGGCTCTGTAGTTACCATGGAAACACTGTCATCTTCTACAACATTGATTCACCAGTAAAACCCATGGAGTTGGATCAATGACAGTGGATGGAAACACTGGGGTTATGATCAGTTAATGATAGATTTGACTGAAAATGTCACATTTTCTTCAGTTTCTTCCTGTTTCTGATATAATAAATTTCAACTTTAATTTGAGCTTTGATGAACATCTACATGATCAATAAATTATATATTGGAAAATATATGACAACCCTACAAAAACAATCAGAATAATTTGATGTTAAATGAGGATAAAATCACTTAAGAAAGGTTAAATATAGAGAAAATTGCATTTGGGAACTGCAAAAAAAAAGTAGTACTGGGTCTTTATGGGTTAATTCTTTGAAAAATCACCTCTGCGGGTGTTCCTTTTAATCAAAATGGTGCCATTTGTTATTTGCCCACTAGATAGCAGCAAAGTAGAACTTTAATTCCTGACCCAGTGGGTAGAAAGAAGTGAATTTTCTACCTTTTAAGTTGAGAGTTAATTGGAAAAATGTGTGAATAATAAAACATAAAAATGCATATGTTGTGATTTTATTGATGGATGATTCAAAGTTAAATATTTTATCAAACATTTATTTCAGAATGAAACTCTCCTGGATTGAACAGTGCATATCTCGTTATATTTTAGTCAAATGGAAAATAAAAATAGTCCAGAACTGAACAACTGAAGCATATTTAATATTCATACTAATATTCAGAAGGTGGAGGAAAATGTTACTGAATCATATTAACCCATAAAGACCCAATGCTACTTTGGTGGCAACTCCAGAGTCTATTTTTCTCTCTATCTTAAGGGATTTATCACCATTTATTAAAATATGATCCTTTGTATTTAGTGTTTTTTCAGTGGAATTTCGGTATTGTCTTATATTCAATCCATCATATTGATGTTCATTAAAGCTCAGAGTAAATCCAAATATTATTAAATCAGAAAGAGAGAAAACTGAAGAAAAAGTGACATTTTAAACAAATATATCAATAACTGAACATAAACCCAGTGGGTTTTACTGGAGAATCAATGTTGGAGAAGATGACGGTGTTTCCATGGTAACTACGGAGCCTCTGAACGTCCAAATATGGTCATACCTGATGACCATGAACAGATGAAGAACTGTATTTTACCCTAATTATTGACATGCATTGATAGAATTAGTGGATCAACAGATATTAAACAGTTTATATCAGTGGATGGTTTTGGTCGTTAGTGGCTGTTTGGGTTTTTATGGGTTAAATAAATAAAATGGAACCAATCGGAAGTATTTCTTTGTCCAGCTGATTTCCTATCTGCACTATTTCTTGTCTAATAATGTGCACCATTTAGTAGAAAGTAAATATGGGACTCCAATAAAACTCTTTGAGCAGCGGTAAACCACACAAAGCTGCCTTTTGTACAAGTTTAGATTTTGTGTATTTGTTTAGCATCATCATATGTAGCCTAGAATGTTGGAACTTTCCTTCCTTTCTTTCAGTTTCTGCATATAGAATGGAATATAATTTGAAAGGATCCACTCCTGTTTTGACTGTGGATATATTCTGGACCACCTCACACCTTTCCTGAAAAAATCATGGAAATTGGTCCAGCATTTTTTGCATAAAGTTACAAACAGACAAAAAAAGCAATATCCTCACCTCCCCTTTGGAGGGCAGGGTAAAAAAAAAAAAAAAAAAAAAAAAAGGAGCGGGATGTAGTTCAACTTATACACTCCCTCCCCCTTACCCTATCTTTTTTTTTTTTTTTTTTATACATAGATTCCCATGTCAGCTCCTCAACGTAACTTAACAAGTCGTATACATATCAAAATAAAAGCTACACAAAACACAAAAATGTTATACACATCCAAAATAAACTCAGTAAACTCAAATTTCATGACAGGAAAAAACAGAGTGCCAAAAACAAAGAACTCGTCTTCATCATCAAACTGTTTTAATGCCTTTTAAGCCTCATTACACTACGTTGGAATTCAGTCATGCAAAAAGCAAATAAACTAATGCATCAATCAAATATTTACTTTATATAAAAAAGAATCTTATCTCATCCAACAGCCTGGACACATTAATCCTGATTATATTTGAGTTTATTTTCATAGACAGACACCAGAGCAGCTCACAGCCACAAACCAAAAAGAAACTTCATGAAAAAAAAAAAAAAAAGCCTAGACGTTTATAGATTATTTCAACGCCACAAACAGACACATTTACAGCCTTGAACCTCTGATGAAATTTAGAAAGGCAAACGTATTTCTTAATGCCCTCAGCAGCTTTTGGGAAGCTGTAATTAAATGTAAACCCCAAAGGGAAGAGTAAAAAAAAAACCACCTTCTGTAAATTGGACAGGCTGAAATGAAAATACAGTGTGTTTTTGTACGACATGTGGACGTGTTGTATATCGGTGACCAGTAGAGAACGTTACAGCTCCACTGAAATGTATGCAGTTGTTGCAGCATTCAGCGTCTAGTTATTTTTTCTGAATTTTCAAATGATAATTAACTATTGTTGTGCGTATTGAACATCTTCATTCATCTGCATCAATGGAATTCAGCTTTATATCAAGAGTAGTTGAAGCAGGAGTAGGATTTCTGCATCTCTTTTAGTTTTTATTGCTCATTCTATGTCTTTGACGCCTTTTTTTCCCCATCTTTGTTCTTCTATAATAAAATAAATATCAAACTAACTAATTAATTAAGTAAATAAATAAATAAATAATAATACATTTTATTTGGTGGCAGCTTTCAAGTCACCCAAGATCCCCTTACAGACAATAAAAAAGCATAAAATAACAAGATCACACATAATAAAAACCAAACATCAACCTAAAAACAAGAGACAAAAGGAACCTTCATATACTTCTGTGATGAAAGCTCTGCTGATCTGACTGAACAGGTCTGGAACTACGGTTTGGTTCATGTACATGTTCATGAAAACATAATTAACGGAAAACGACACAAAAAACAGAAGAAGAAAAGAAAGCAAAAACACAATGTGAGACCGAAGAAGCTCAAATTTAGGTGAATTTAAAAAACTGGGGAAGACACACAGACACACAGGAACACCTCTGAGGGAAATTAAATTAAATTAAATTAAATTAAATTAAATTAAATTAAATTAAATTAAATTAAATTAAATTAAATTTAATTAAATTTAATTAAATTAAATTAAATTAAATACAGCCAAAACATGAGGCATAATGGAATAAAACCATGACATAATTACTGGCAACAGTAGCTGCAGAAGTTACCACAGTTGTAGAAATAAAATAAAGTACGAAACTTAAGAAAGAGTTATAATATTAAAATTCAAAAATAAAAAAAGTTTAAAAGCAGAGAAATTACAATCTAGGAAATTTGCTTTTAACATGTGATTTAATATATTGAAATTTGTTCAATGTTATGCCTTATTTTATGCAAAAACCTGTTTGAAATAAAAACTAATCCTTTATGTTTGTGAAGTGTTATTTTTCAAAGGACAGTTTTAAGTTTTTGAGGAAATATGTCAGTAAGTAAACAACAGCTGTGGAAAATAGAATAATTCAACAGGATATATAAAAGAAACAGTATTTAAATGCCTTTATTTGACTTATTTTTTTTTTTCACACTTGCAGTGTCAGAAGTGCTGCTGCGATTTTCCCACAAAAGCAGCTTTTCCTTAATTGTTTCAAAATAAAAGCATTCAAGTGTTTCATTGGATAGAAACTTGCTGTAAATTGCTACACTTGCTACTTTATCATTATTGTTGCTTTTTTTTTCCACTTTTAGTCGCTTTAACACTCACGTCTCTATTTGATTTTATGTTTTTATCTTTTCTTATTTTGCTGCATATTGTCTTGTGCTGCTGTACACTTGAATTTCCAATGGATCAATAAAGTTTCTTCAATAGCATCCAGATCCTGAGTCTGTTGAAAATAGAAATTGATTTGACAGACAACAGACTATTTCTAAGAACTGGTCTGAGAAAGTTGGGCAATTAAAATTCAGATACAGTCCAATCCAATCAGAAAATGGTGGACTTGTTTGCAGGTACCATCTTTCATTCCCCTGGTGTCTTGTGTGCGTTCATGTGTAGAGTAGAAAACCCTGAAGGTTTATGTGGGGTTTCAGGGCAGTGCTCTGTTCAGTGTTTGATCCACCAGGTTCCTGTTTTCAGCGCTCAGTGTCACAACACAAAGGTGACATTGACACTGAATACAAACTCAAAGCTTTATTTAATTTATGTGTCAAAAGTAAAACTAAAATACAAAGTCAAAGTGGGTTTGGAGCCTGTAACCTGCCAAAAAAAAACAGGTCCAATCTGAGATAACTCTATGCTATAATAGCATTTGTATTGTTGACATGGTGACTACAGTGGAGCAAACCCATCCCTTTATTTCTATCCACATGTAAAACACCTAAAGTTTGCAAAATGAAGGTTTTTTTTATGCGTTACGTCGCTCACACTAGTGTATGAATGTTGGGTGGCGGTCGGAGGGGCCGTTTGCCACAAATGAAGTTCACCACCACCAGAGGGAGAATGTGAGAGCGGATGAATAATGGATCAATAATCTAAAGCACTTTGGGTGCCTTGAAAAGTGCTATAGAAATCTAATCCTATTACTATTAAAATTCAATAAAAAGAGTTTGAAAAAAATATGGAAACTATCAACAATATTATGTATCATTGTGGAATCTGCTTTTTTGTTTTTGAATAGATGAGTCTGTCAGAAAAGCAGTGGTCAACATATGGATTCTTCAAGAGTCCTGTTGTAAGCAGGTTTAAACCTCCACTGAACTTCACTCCAACACCTTCACCATTCTGCCATCGCAGTTCCTTCTCTAGCTTCAAGTCTTTTTGTCTTTATTCACACAGCACTGCACAATGCACTGAAAAAATAGAACCAAAGGCCCTGCATCTCACCGCCGTGTTCTCTCAAGCATCAAGAACAACTTGAGTTTGCGAGGTTGTCAGGCTCTGCCGCTACGTTGGAGTCTTCATACAGGAGATTAACGTCCCAAAAGAAGTGGGTTTTACTTTGACTGGAGGAGAACCAAAGTCCACATGTGCTCGGTACCATCTATGTGGATATCTGTAAGCATTTCCGTACTCTACTACAGGTTCAAGAACGGTCATTGTCATGATTGTTAGCGTGTTCTTTTGTTGGAAGCTCCAAGAATGAATACAGATTCTTTTTAGTCTCATTTTTTGTGCGTTTATTGAATTGACTTGATCTGACCATAAACAAAGCACCGTTGAGCTGAGGGCCACCCACTCCCACAGAGGACAGAGGAATGGCCCTGACCTTCTAAAAACACTTCACTTTTATCCTCTTTGTAACTTGAGCCTCCATCTATAGCACAGGTGTCAAACATAAGGGCCGGGGGCCAAATCCGACCCGCCAAAGGGTCCAATCCGGCCCCTAAGATGAATTACACTGAAGATATGAACAATCAATGGTGTGAAAATCATTTGAATTCAGGTTCCACATACAGAACTATTAGATCTCCATTGGATCAGAGCAGTAAAATATGATCATAATAAGCCATGAATAATGAAAACTGCAGATTTGATCTTTGTTTTAGTGTAAAAAAGTAAAATTACATGAAACAGAAAATGTGAATAACCTGAACAAATATGAACAACCTGAAATGTCAGAAGAGAAGTGTTTTTTTGTTACCAATATTCTGCCTGTTACTGAATGTTTTCTATATTTGTACTTGTAATGTAAGTTGTAATTGAGGCAAACTGAGGCAAATATTGTTAAAATTGTGTTTATTTTTCTAAAGACATTTCAAGTTGTTGATGTTCTTCAGATTTTTAAGGAAAGGTTATAGATGTAAACATTATCATCATGTAATTTTGCTTTTTTTCACTGTTATTATTTTCCTGGTCCGGCCCATTTCAGATCATATTGGGTTGAATGTGGAACTGAACTAACACCAGTTTGACGCCTCTGATCTATGGGTACGATGGGTGGGGTCACCAACACTGGGCTGGTGACTGTCAGTGAAACACAGGTTTTTCCTTATACTGACTGTTTTTCCATCTTATCTCTTGTGATTTCCAATCCTTTGTGGACGTATGTAAATCTGCCTCTTTGTTGTGTTAAACAGGCGTGACCCATACTCATACTGGTCTGAAGAAACCCCTCACCAACAGTGAAAACAAAGGAATTTGAACAACATTAACCTACGAGTGACTAAAGAGATTCAACTAAAGAACTGAACTGTGTATTAAAATAATATTTCACAATCTTGCAACCAATGACAGCCTGCGATAAAATTCTGACACTGTTGGAAATTT
>JAPTYQ010000010.1:5700980-5711922 GCA_029814465.1 Ostorhinchus cyanosoma
TTTAGATCTTTAAGTCCATCTCATGAAAAATGGGAGCAAAAACAAAAGTGTTGCATTTATATTTTTGTTGAGTGTATATAACCTAGCAGAAGTGCAGTCAGATTCTTTAACCCTTTATCAGGCAAGTGACTATTATTGGTCATTTCCTCAAACATTACATATGGGGCCAATCCTGTGCCTCACTGACGTCCAGAACCATGTTGGCTTTTATAACATACAGTGATTCAGAGAGATTTTACATACATGAAGCTGTAAATAGTGAATATGAGTGATTTTTGTCAGTTTATGACCTTATAACAGCTGTTTTATAGCATGTGTTTACATTTTAGCAAGTGCTCAGACATTTTATGGCCAGAGGAGGGCAATGGCAATGTCCAAATAACACAGTGAGTTTGAAATTCTGAAATTCAGAGTATTTCAATGAGTAATGAGTAGTATAAAGAGTTAAGCATCATAGTTGTCGTCCTCAAACTCCTCTTCCTCCTTCCTTTTTGAAAGGAACCATGGGCCGACATTTTGCTCTGTATTAAAAACAGCTTGTGCTCCACATCACAGTTCTGGTTAGATAAATCCAGGTCAACATCAGTTCCACTTGGCCACATTTTATTTATAGCGCCATGTCTACAGTCCTTTTAACACAAAAGTAGATGAATATCACACACAAAAAAACATCTTTAATATTTTGTGGTGAAACCAAGCTGTATCTCCCCTTGATTCATTACAATATTGTTTGAAATGCACTAATATTAACTCTGAAAGACAACCAAAATAATCTACTGATTTAAATTATTTAATATCTTCTGAACCCCTAATCCTTTCAATATGCTTAAATAATTCTAGTAAAATGCAGTTTCTCAGCTTTTCAGTTCATCATATGTTTTTTATTTGGACTTTCCAACACTCTGTAGTGAACATGGAAACACCGCAATTTTCCGCAAATTTGATTCATCAGTAAAGCTCATGTGGTTTGACAAATGTCAGTGTTTATAGATGCTTGTTTTTCTGATCAGTTAATGATATATTTAGTTAAAAAAGTACATTTTTCTTCAGGATTTTTTTGTATTTTTATATAATCACCTTTGAATTTACTCTGAAGTTTTATGAGCATACCCAGTGGGCATCTGATGTCGATTCAACATCAATATGACAATTTGATATCAGGTTTGATGTCATATTGATGTGGAATTGACATTAGATGCCCACTGGGTATACATGATCAGTAAATTAAATCTAGGAAAACACATGATTTTCACAAAAAAAGGTAATATATTTAAAAATGGCAATAAATCACTTGGGAAAGAAAAAAAGTAGAAAAAAAAGTTTTAGAAATCAGCACAAAAATAGTTATACATCTTTCAGGGTCAATGAAATACAATATTTTTACATTACCTCAAAGTCTCTGAAAGGCCTTGGACTCCAAAGTGTTAACAAAATGCTACTAGATTGTTGTCCCCTTACGGCAACTTCCAAATGAATTTTATTCTACATGTAACCTTTCCTGAGTGATTTATCACCTTTAATTATTGCATTATCCTCCACATTTTGCATTTTTCAGTTAAAAAAAAAAAACTGGACTGGTGACTCCACTGCTCACACTTTAATTATTTTCTAGGAAAAAAATGTGTCAGCACCCACACATTTTATAGTTGAATTTAAAGGGGTCATATTTTGCAAAACCCACTTTTATTAGTCTTTGGTACATCTAAGCTAAGATTTAGAAAGTACATTCTCTTTGAATTGTATTGTTTTAGATATGATATAAATCATCCGGTTCTCCCCAAACTCTAATATTAAATGTAAACCAACAGACAAAAGACTCCACTGTACCATTATTTATTTAAAGGGGTCATATTTAATTAAACCCACTTTTATTAGTCTTTGGTTCATTTATTTGTGTATTTGGACCCTAATAGTTCATACAGTTTGAATTTGAACCCTCCAGGTGCTGTAAAACTATCTTTATATTCATTCTGGCAAAAATCGAGTGGATTTCTACAACCTGTTTGAAATCATTTTTAATTTGCTACATTTTATATCTAGTTGCATCATGACATTTGCACATATAAGGTCAAGACTTCGACATTTCCCAGAGTACAACATAATGGTTTGTCAGCGGTTGTAGTGAAAACTGAAAATATGACCAAACTTTGAGCCGATTACCTAAAAAGTTCAGATGTTGGTTATATTAACGAACATAAGTGGCTGAACGAGACAGAGCAACACAGTCAACTACCTGAGGGGGTGGGGGTGAAGTAGCTCAAGTGCATTTAAAGGGCCAGCGCTCAAAACCACCTTTCTGGTGTCATTACTCAGATGTAGGGTTGAAGATAGACCTGTGAAGTTGAATTAAGAATTCAGACCCAAGCATAGCACTTACTATTTATGTAGACCACAGGGAAATGTTTTAAAATGTATAATTCCATTTAATTAAGTAAAATATTGTTTTAACTGTTGGAAAGGTGTGGCCCCACCCATTCATGCTCATTGGTTGGAGGACCGCATGTCTTGTCTTGATTTGGAAAAAATCCACTATCCTCTTCACTTCTCTTATCTGAAATTTGATAAGATATGGTGCCCCTTTATGACTAACTTCCACAACACCAAAACCCTCTGACTTCTTCTGCAAAGTCTAACACACAGCTCATTATTTCATTTATTGTATCATGTGGGGCTCTAAAGGCAGTACACCAATGCTCTTTTTTATTTTGGTTGTTAGAGTTTGATGTTCGTTTTCTGTATCGAAAAACTTTGTCTTTAATTGAACATGTATTGTATCTTTTTTTTTTTCATGAAGAAAATCTATGAAAATATTTGATTTAAAAAACAAAAGTAATATGTAATATGGATAAATTATACCAATCTTATGTGACTTAGGATGACATGAGCACTGCTTTTGTGTGATTTAAAAAAAAAAAGGATCAATTGTATCAGTGGCGTAATTCCTGTAGGAAGCTAAAATCTGTCATCTCAGCATCAGTCCCCTGCTGTCGACGCTGCTCAGATCTCCTCTGAACTTAACTGCACTGACGCTGGATCTTAGCCCGACTGCAGAGGAGCAAACCCAGCTCATCCAGGCTTCTCATCACCTCTCACCTCTGAGGTTCAGACTCTCGCAGCTGGAGGACACGAGAATACCTGACAACTCGGCGCAGCTCACATTCCACTGGAGGGTAAAATTGCCTAAAGATTAAACACGCCGCCTCTGACTGGGCGAAGACTCAAAATGACACTGAATAGCGCTGCTCAACGGAGGCGCCGAGGTTTCACCCCGCTACTCTTAAAACCATAAAAGCTGCATCATGAAATGCTGTTGTGTTGAATGAATGTTAGCATCATTCTTATCTCTCCAGACAGCAAACACTGAGAGGATAAAAAAAAAAAAAACCTGTTCTGCATGTTTCACATTACCCAGCTCTTACTTTTTGAGGCATTTAGCTGACTCCTTTATCCACAGCAACTCAAAGTGAATGAGCGGTTGAAGCTTTTATTTACTGACATGTGATTGTTGAGAAACTGTCAACTTTCAGTAACCATTGCTTGAAAAAACACCCTTGGAGCACGTATCCTAGTAGGAAGAGGTGAGGATTTACATCTCTGCGTAGGCTTTTGCCATTCAGAGAACAAATAAGTGCCTACTGTGACATACCTGTATTGTGATTGGTCGTTGCCGCCCACGTCAGGACACCTCAGCTTCTGAACCAAGATACGGATGATACTGATGAAGAGGATGAAGTTCACCTTGGAGACAGAGAGAAGAAATAACAGTCAGAGAGAGCTGTGAAGGATGGTTTTCTTTTTTGCCGTGTTGGACATTTTTCATCCACGTAAAGATTTCGACTATGAGTGAAAATAAAAGTATTAAAGAACACAGAGTTCTGCAGTTTATAGCTGAGCAAAAAAGAAGAGAAAGAGCTGTACTTAAAGTTGTAGTGTTTGATGGGTTGCATAATTCCCTTTCAGGTTATTGTAGTTCAAGTGGTCAGAGAGAGTAGGGCCCCGTCCCAGTTCCCCCTTCGCCTACATTTCGTCCCTACTCCTACGTTTGGATTGAAGTTTCAGAGGGGTAGTGTGTCCCATTTCTCATTAGGATTGAGGGGGGGTGGACATTCTGCCCTTGAAAACGAGTCAGTTTGGATGCAGACTCGCTGCTTTTGCATCAAATGGAGGGGCAGAATTTGCTGCTTTGCTCCACCCACAGTGCTTTATGAACGCTTCCACTTTTCCAGCATAAACATATGGTAAATATGTCAACAGGAGCTGGACAGGAATCACACAAATGTAATTCCTCTTTTCCACTGGTACCGACTGGGCTCGGCTCCGTATTTCTGGAGCATTTCCATTTCAGGATAGAACTGACTTTACCTGAACGTCAAAGCGCGAACTTCTGTTTTCTGTTCAGGGAATTGTTGATAAACTCACTCGTTTCGTGTTGTTTCGTCTGAATTTTTACGTCGGCAACCAAAGACTGAATCTCCTGGAGCGACCATGGTGTAGTTTTGGGCTGTCATCATGCGGATTCATGTTCCGCTATATTTACTGTCAACTTTGAAGCTCTGAAACTACCAAAAACCGAAAGTGAAACCCCCCCCCAGTGGGCATCTGATGTCAATTTCACATCAATATGACATCGAACCTGATATAAAATTGTCATATCGATTTTGAATTGACATCAGATGCCCACTGGGCCAGCCTCAGAATGAAATGGGTTTTTTTTAATAATGTTTATTTATAATAATAATGCAGGGTTTCCCCTAAAATACAGTCAGCCAAAATAATTATACATACACCAGGAAAAGAAAAACATAAATATTTCAATACCCAGTTTATTCAGACATCATGAGATTAATACAAGTTACCTTTGGCCTTTACAATTACAAAAGGTACTCAAATTGGTGGCCACTGGCTTCCAGATATTTATGTATATGGCTAACTACTGCTTAGGTAACGTTGGCCAAAATGTGCAATGGGATTGCTGCACATGCATTTTCAATGTCTTGTCTAAGGGCCACTAATATGGTCATTTTCCTGCAATACAAAACATCCATTAGGTTCCCCTCTAGGTAAAAGACTGCAGGGGTTAAATCAGGAGAACACTTTGGCCAACGTTACCCAAGCAGTAGTTCACCGTACACATAAATGTCTGGAAGCACGTCTCCTGATTTCACACCTGCAGACTTTCACCTATGGGGGACCCTAAAGGATGTTGTGGATCGCAGGAAATGGACTACATTGATTGAAAATGCCTTCGCCCATAAGTAGCTGGGATAGGCACCAGCGACCCTTGTGACCCTAGTGAGGATAAAGTGGGTTCAGAAAATGAATGAATGATCGAATATTTATGCAAGTTTTTCTTTTCCTGATGTGTGCATACATTATTTTGGCTGACTCTGTATATAGCGAAAACCCTGCACATGGGTTCTGCTTGCATCCACCCTGCTTCCCGAGTGTTTGCGTTCTTCACATTGGCTCCAAGTTTTTGTTCAGTACAGCCCCGTATTGTTTCGAAGGCCCTGAACCGAAATGGTGCAGTACAAATTAGTGCACTGTTACACCCGTTAAAAGTATTCTGTTATAGGAATCTTCCATACAACACTTTCTGTGTGGATCTGCACTACATCATACATACTCTCCTAAGTGTTTGTCTGTGTTGCCTACATGCTATTATCCTGCCTGAACTGTGGTGGAAAAAGTGCCCACATGACAAAAAATACCATCATAATGAGTATGATTTGCATCCCAGTGATACAAACAGATCACACAGCAGAATATGTAATGAGATATGTATATCACACAGTTCTCGTCAGAAAGATAAAAAAGTCACAGACTGCATCCAAATGCACAATGTGAATATAACTCCTACCACATACAGAGGCTTTACTGCAGACCAGGGCCTTGGCTGCACACCGTCCCTTCTGTCTATTCTTACTGTCTTTAATAAAGGCAAAGATTTCTCAAAATTATGGAAAAAAATGATAAAATCCACACTAGTCATTAGTACCAGCTGTTTGCCAAATAAAACTCAACAGATGCAAATGATAATTAAGATATTTCATAATTACAGCACCAAAAATTTGCATTCTCACACCAAGGAGAATGCATTTTTAATATGTTCCTTGTTTGTTTTGTTAACTTTCTGGTCACTTCCCTTTTTTCTGTAGATCTGAGCCAAAACTTGTATTTACAACACCCTCAAATGCACCATTAAAGCCAACATGCATCAAAACGTGTAAGTTGCTTCTGCTTCTGTCTGCTAACTTCTTTAATTTTTCATTGTACAAACTGGATTTGGGGGGAAAAGCCGGTTTGTCAAGCACTGAATTGTATTGTACAGTATGTCCTCATTCAATGCAACAAGAACACAAACTGGCAAAGTGTTAACAGCCTTTAGGCAGCATTGGCTATTGAAGAAGGAGCTCACGTGTGTTGACTTACATTTGCATCAGTACAAGTAGGACAACATAAAACAGAAGTAAACTAAACTGACATTTTTCCTCATGTGCAAATGCAGGTGAATTACTCCTAATGCATTGACCGTGTAGCTGTAGTGTCGTATTGCTTCATATTGTCATCACGTTGGTTGTATTTATTGCATTGCAACTGTAAATAGCATCTTTCTGTATAAATTCTGAATATGTGTTCCTGAGACTGAACCACTCATACAATCTTCTTTGTATACAAATTGCATGCACGTTCCAGGCAGCAGCATAAATGATCTTCCACATCACGTCCACACCTTCATCCCCTGTAGAGTACACCCCACCTGCTGAGACCTTTAAAGGTTGAAACGGCTTACACTGCGACGTCACACAGCGGGAAATCCTGTGAACTTAATACCATTCGTCACTAGGTTCTCCCACATTACATGGTTGCAGAAGGATGTGAAGAGACTCACTGATGCCTGCGGATTTAGTTTTCAAATGGTTTAACATCAACTACTAAATTTTATGTATCATTGTAGATTTTTCATATGTACCTTATTTCTAAATCTATATGTAATTGCATGCATCTGGGGAAAAAAAATGGAAATATAATCTACTGACTTTTAGACTGCATGCGAACATTCGCGCAAGCTCTGGCATTAACACCCTGCTGACATTAAACCTCTGTGAACAAGCACAAAACTGCTCTCTTTGATTCAGACCTCAGGGTTGAATATCAGAAATGTAACTAACGGTGCAACCAGTTATCCCTCAAGACAACAGACACCGATGCATGGTGTTATCTGCAGGACTGACATTGTAATGCCCTACAGTACAGCTATACTGGACTCTTCGGCTACATATATTCTGAAACCGAACACATTATATCAATCTAAAAATTTAATTCATTTCAACTTTATTCATGGAGCACATTTCATGCACAAGGTGCACTCAATCTGCTTCACAACAGGTATATATTGTAAAAAACAACCATAAAAAGAGAGTGCAACTCAAGGAAACAATCATAAGTACTAGAGCCCGACCAATTACCGGTAATCAACATCGGCCGATGTAATGATGTGTTAAGTTTTTGCTGAGTGGAGTCTGTCACTGCTCCTGTGTGTCTGTGCTTAGAGGAATAGTAAAGTAAAGTAAAGCGTGTTACGCACCCCAGACACAAGGCCTGTACATAGATTCATTTTGTTGTTCTGTAAAGAACAGAAAACATAATCAGACACGCGACAGTGACAAACATGCGTCATGTAATTCATTGTCAACATTATGTTCTTATTCGTGTTCACACTTCCTAAATTAAACATTTCCTTTTTGACATCTTTTAGCAAACAGTATTTCTCCTAATTTATTCAGAATCATTTACAATCCATGTTTCAACAACCATGACAATGAATAAAGAGACAACACCTCCTTATAGCTAGCTTTAAACTGCTGACTATGATAATCTAATATCCTGTTATTTCTTGTGCAGATATGCTGGTTACAGAACTTTTCTGTGTTAAAAGAACAAAGACAACACAAACCCAACGCAATCCACGGTGAAGCTAGCGAAAATGACCACTTTAGGACACAGTGCAGTTATAAACATTTCCACAAAACACTGCATCGAATATATAATTACAGGAAACATTCTGGATTGTCAGAGAGTCGTACTACTTAACATGAAATACCAAATCTTCAAAATATTCCATACATCCATATCCCTTAAGCTATTCACCGAACGTTAAGCTAACGGCTAGCATAAACGGACACCGGCTAGCATACCAAGACACTTAGCACATCCTGTAAGACAAACAAAACATTTTGACTGATACAAAATAGCACGCCACCTACATGTACGCTGTATTAACAAACGCTTGACACAGTTTGGAAGAGTTTTATCCGATACTAACCTGTCAAGAAGAGAAAAGATAATCAGACACGCAACAGGCCAAGTGTTTCCTTCACTCGCTTCTCTTGTTCTGAAGATAAAACCCATGTGACTTTGACCTCTATGGTCCCTCTGTGCGACTGTTGCCCCCTTGTGGTCAAGTGGAATTATTGTTCGCAGAGCAAAATATACTCACATATACACAATACAAATTACAAATTTTGGGACAAATCAATGACATTTAACCTGAAATAGTTGAAGTTCAAAACCATAATGTGATCACTGATTCATGGGTATCACACATGTCTATTGTTTTTATTCACCTCCCACCCCCATCCTTCCACACAACCTTCTGCAGGTGCACCTAGGTATTAATACTATCTATTAAATGTCACCTACATAAAAAAAAAAAGATTTACTAAATAATTTTTATGTCACTACTTATTAAATATACTTCAATTTTTTCCCAAAAGTCTGCTCTCCCCAGCATAAAAACAACCCCATCTACAACCTGTGGTTCCATAGGTCACATACTAGTCTAATATAAGACTATTATTATACAGTGTTTTAAAGTTGTATCAATGTTCTTTGTGAGCTAAACAAACATTTATACAACTGTTAAATCACATGTCCATAATTATTTTATTGGATTTTTATTTTTTATTTTATTTTATTCAGAACATGCAAAGAAACAAATAAAACAAAACACAAGGCAAAAATGAAATAAAAACAAAATAACATTTAAATGAACAAAATCTGTTTTCAAGTGCGTATACAAATTCAAGTACAAGTATTAGTCTTATCTATTATAAGACTATTATATCCTGTGTATATCAATGTTTTTATTTCATATATCGGTTGATATATTGGTCATTGGCCACTATATTGGATAATGGCTGATATATCAGATATCTGCTTTTTTTTTTAGACCTGAATATCGGTATCTGCATTGGACCCAAAAATCCCATATTGGTCGGGCTCTAACATGTACATACCCACATAAGCACACACAACAAAAAGGTAAATTTTTAACCTGTTTTTAAAAATAGATACAGTTATGGCAGGTCTAATTGTATCATGCAGGGTGTTTCATTTTTGTGGTGTAGAGGTCCCTAGAGAAGTAGGTATACTCCAATTTTTTGCCTTTTTTTTTTAAGTAGTCCAGAAATACGTCCTGTGACGCCAGTGACATGTAAGACTACTCTATTTAGTTATTCCACAAAAATCTGTCAGTAGTATTTCTCGTTCACATTTCTAATAATCGTGCATCTTTCAATGAGACGTGCGGTGACCTGTCAATCAACTGGGGTGGCACTGGCACCTGAAGTGTCCAATTAGGCTCTAGAGGAGGCCACTGCTAGTTAGCAACATTTTCCTGGGCAGGACCCGCCCTACTCTGCCTCTGATTGGCTCATCAGTCCTCACGCCTAAAGTTACCCAATCTAATAATTGAAGGCAGTGAGTACTAGCCTATTAGAGGCTGAGTAGGGCGGGTCATGGCTTCACCAACCTGGGTAAAAATGGGCTATTTCCCAAGCAAATACTACTGAATGGTGCACATCAGGGGGATTTAGAAGTGGGTATACTCATTGCTGACTGAAAAATAACTAGGTATACTCTGTCTACGGCCGTATACCCTGGACTACACCACTGGGTAAGCTGTCTCCCCTTACTTGGATCTGATATGAGGGACGGGTAAGTGGCCACTGCCTCTTGACCGAAGTGTTCATGCTGGGGTGTAAGTGATGAGCATATCTGTGATGTCTGCACTGTGCACCCCTTTACTACAGAGCTGATCTTTTGTTTCTTTGACTTATTTAAAACTCTTAAGAATCTTGGTTTTACCAATTAGAATCTATCCACTAGAAATGCGGTACACCTCCGAACAGGTTTTCTGGTGGTGGCCTTATCAGAATCTCTAAAATCACTAGCAGGAATCAGAATTTTGTAAGTAGAAACTGCATTGGTTTTAGGGCCAATTAATCAATTATCTGCAGTCATACGGAACTTTTTGCCTCAGAAACCAAAGGTCTGATCGGACTGGTCAAGGTAGACGACCATCCTCCAAGAGTTGAGGTCCGGTTGAGGTTTCTGCCTGTTAAAAAGAAGTTTTTTCTCACTACTGCCACCAAGTGCTTGCTCCTGGAGGATTCTGTTGAATCCATCAGTCGTTCTTTTCATATTCAATTGAGAATCCACAAACGGAAAATGAAAAAATGACTCGTTATTCCATTAAGTCCATGTATTTTTAAAGGTAAACTGAAGTAGTACCCTTTAAATCTTTTCATTAGTGGGGTTCACAATTTCTGTTATATTTTGTCTGTATGAAATAAACATATGTCTCTACTAGACGAATATGAACAAATACACACCTATATTAATTTAGTCTGAATGATTAGGCAACTTCTGAGTGATTCCATTTGACTACTTTGAATGTGCGCTGGTTTGTTTTTATTTTTTTTGTTTTTATTTATTTGATTCTATTTGATTCTATTTCATTGAAATTTTCTAATTTGTGTAATCAAATCTTAATGTATTTTCTGTATAATCAGTTTATGCACATTTCATTTTATTTCCTGTACTTTTAATGTATTTATTTATTTTCTGTATAATCAGTTTATGCAAATTTCATTTTATT
>JAPTYQ010000010.1:5782166-5792787 GCA_029814465.1 Ostorhinchus cyanosoma
TGGCTTTTAACTAATGCTTGGTCTTAATTCCTTGTTCTTAGTTACTGTTTCCTTAATTTTAAGTAGACTTTTAACCAGTGCTTCTGTTCTTATCTCTTTTATCTTTATTTTATTTTTACATACCTGTTTTATACTTATACTGATTTTAATATGTAAAGCACTTTGTGCTACATCGAATTGTATGAAAAGTGCTAAATAAAAAAAAATAAAGATTGATAAAGTAGTTCAGAAACACGCCATGTTTTAGAAACAGTGACATGTAAGAATCATCTATTTAGTTTACCCAAAACTCTGTCAGTAGTATCTGCTCACTATTATAAAATTATCATGACTTTATCAGGAGCAGTTTGTAGGTATTATTGGTCACAAGCAGCTGCATGGATGTAAAAGAATATATCTAGAATATTCAACATGATGTCAGTTACTTTTCTGAACATTTATTTAAATAAAATACTTAAAATCTGAAGTTGACAAAGTATCCTTGTTCATATTTGACCTTAAATAAAGCACATAAATCACTCTCTTCCACACATCAAAAACAGTCAGATAAACTCATAAGTGCACCGTCGTAAAAATTGAAATAAATCATTTGGTTTTCAAATAGCAATATTTTCCACGGTATGGCCCGCCCTAGTCTACCTCTGATTGGCTAACCAGTCCTCATGCCTAAAGTTAACCAATAGAATCTGTGAAGGCAGTGAGTACTGGCCAATTAGAAACAGACTAGGGTGGGTCATAGCTTCACCATCCCAAGGAGGAAAATGGGAAGTTTGGCCCGCAGATAATACTAGGTACACATCAGGGGGGATTTAAAAGTGGGTATACGCAGTGATGAGTGAGAATGGAGTAGACATACGCCGTATAGGCTATATCAATAACCGCTTTTTACGATGGACGGCTTCGTTGGAGTTTTGCGCCTCTAAAGTGATGTTTACGGTATAAACGCGTCGTTGCCAGGACAACAAGGGTTTCCAGTCTTTGGGTCGAAAAGAAGCTGTACGTCAACCTAGTGTTGCATGGCGCACAAACACACTTAAAGTACACATCAGCTACTCCACTTCTCAGCCTCGTTAGTTTGATTTACAAAGTTGGACATTATTTGCCGCGTGGAGTCAACTACTGTCGTAAATATCAGCTGTGTTAGTGATGGAAACCCCGCTGGAAAACGACACTTCAGGCGGATCAATGGGCCGGATCGAAGGACAGTCAGAGCAGCCAAAAGCCTCCGATGAAGCTGTTACCTTCATGTCCAGCATTGGTAAGTATATCCTCTTCTTTCCACGGAGAATGGGAGTCAGCAGCACCTGGTTCTGTCACATCTCCACTCAGTCTGTTCAGCAGTGGAGGAAGGAGCAGTCAGATCCTTTACTGAAATCACACTGTTGAAAAGTAGTCATAGTTCAGGGGCCACACATATACATACATATTATGAATTCATAATGATAATGAACGATGCATCACATATTATATTAAATTCAATCTGCTGTCTGTGGGTCAGATGGGAATTTTGACAACTAGTAACTAATATTGTTAACATTAATTAAACCAGGGGTGTTAAACTCATTTTAGTTCAGAGGTGACATACAGCTCAATTTGATCTCAAGTGGGCCAGACCAGTGAAATAATAACATGATAATCTATAAATAATAACTACAAACTTTCTTGTGTTAGTGCAAAAAGTAAAAGTGCAATTTTAACAATATCATGCCTCATTTTATCATTTACACATGTACATTAGAAGTTACAGATCGCAGTGGACAAAGGCACAAAACATTCAGTAAAAGGCATAATATTGTCCAAATGTAACTTATTTAAGACATTTCAGGTTGTTTGTGGTTGTTTAGATTATTCAAATTTTTGTGAAAGAATAGTTTGTATAAATGTAAACATTTTCAACATGTAATTTTACTTTTTTTCACACTAAAAAAAGATTTTAAAAAATTATTTGGAGTTGTCATCATTATGAGATTATTATTGCTATTATTTTACTGGTCCCCTTCTCTTCAGATCAATTTGGGCTGTATGTGGCCCCTGAACTAAAATGATTCACACACCCTTTACTGTTAATAAATGTAATAATAAGTAGGGAATAATCTGCCTCATATCTTTCCATTAAAGCTTTTGTTTATCTCCCCTGACTTCTTCCAGATCCCGCAGAGCTGCAGAAGTGTGTGTTCGTAGACTCTCTGGTGACTGTGTCCGAGGGCGGCCGAGACCTGGGGAACTTCAGTGTGACGGTGGAATTTGCCCGTAGAGTCCAGCAGCCCTGTATGTTAGTCCATGCTCAAAGCCAAGGAGCCATTGATGATTCCCCATGTGGAACAACGGTGACAGGTGAAGGGAGCCCATGGCTGCAAGACTGGATGATCTTCATTATTTTGTTCTTTTACAGCATGTGTCAGCACACCTTCTGATCATCTCCTTTGTCTGGCCATCATTGTGCATTTCAGCCTACATTACAACAGACCTGGAGGTACTGGAGGAGGATTATCATGAGTATGTAAAGGTGAGCTGTTCTGTGATTAACTAAAAGTTAGAAGGTTGAAATAGTTTTAAAAATCAAGGCCCTAAACTCATTGTTTGTACATCTGAATTATAGTTTCATCAGGCTTTTGGGAGGGGCGGAGAAAGAAAGAGAAAGTAATTTTGACAGTTTCTCAAAATAAAACTGTGTCTTAGTTGTGGAAAAAATTATTAGACCATCAGAAGTCATCAAAAACAATAGCTATGTAATCCAGTACTGACTCCTGTGTGTATCATGTGACTATCATGTGACCCTTTAAGACACAAGTTTATTGTCCAATGCAGAATTATAAAAGTGAATTTTAAACAAAACTTTGCAATACATGTCTTCCCATTCTTTTCGTTTTTATGCTACATTTTGATTTTTGTAAAGCACTGTGAAAATGCCCTGTGTATGAATTGTGCGATACAATTAAATTTGCCTTTCCTTTCCTTGCTTTGATTTTCATTTCCTGTTTTTATGTACTCAACATACTTAACTTTCCTTTACACATTTAAACCCCTTCTTCAGCTCGAGGGCCACAGTTTGGATAAAAGGTTTCACATGGTCCAGTGTGATGGGCAGATGTTAATCAGTAAAGTTACCACTGTTGGAGAGGTGAGTAATAAATGACTGTTCAGTATTTCTGTGATATGTGCAGTGGAAGTCTATTTAAAACCACCATCTAGTGGCCGTCATTAGATTTTACAACCGCAGAAACATGCATATTAACTTCACTTTCAAGACACATTGTGGCCTTTTGATTAATGTGAAATGCATTAATTGCTTCATAATGTTACATATTACACCTTTAAAAGGGTCACATTTTGCTAAACACACTTTTATTAGTCTTTGGTTCATTTATTTGTGTATTTGGACCCTAACAGTCCAAAAAGATTGAATATGTACATTCTAGGTGCTGCAAAGCTATCTTTGTATTAATTTTAGCAAAAATCCAGTGGATTTTTACCACCCATTTAAATTCCTTCTTAATTTGTTACGTCTATAACTAGTTATGTAATGACATTTGCATATTTAAGGCTAAGACTTTTGACGAACATTCCTCAGAGTCCGACATAATTGTTTGTCAGGAGCAGCGGTTGTAGTATAAACTGAAAATATGTCCAAACTTTGAGCCAATTACCTGAAATGTTTGGTTGTTGGTTGAACGTGTCAGAGCAGCACAGCCAACAACCTGGAGGGGGTGGAGTGTGAAGTGGCTCATTAGCATTTAAAGGGCCAGCGCTCAAAAGGCCCTTTCTGGTGTCATTACTCAGAAATAGGCTGGAAGATGGACCTGTGGAGTTGAATTAATGAAGAATTCAGACCCAAGTAGAGCATTTACTGTTTATGTAGACCACAGGGAAATGTTTGAAAATGAAGAATTCTGTTCAAAAAAGCAAAATATCACTCCTTGAAAACAAATGAACTTGTGCCAGTAATATTTCTATCCATAGTAAATTCCTCTTTGGCGCTGTTAAAGAAACCTCCTGGTGTGAATGTACTGTTTTCTTTATGTTTCTGCATGTGTGTTTACAGGAGGTGACAAAGGAGAGTGTTTCTTATCCTGTGTCTGACCTCAAAGGGCTGATAACTGAGGGCTCCAACCTCCTGCTGATGCGTCTGATGGCTTTGAGGACAAAAATGCCAGAACACATGAGCTTCATCTCCATCAACCAGGACTTAAACATCCTCTGCACCACCTTTGTACTTAATTACAACAGTCTAAAACCTCTTGGTGTTGTTTCAAATTATGTTTGTTCAGTGAAACGCGTTGACCTGACTCTGCTTCCAGGGGGAGCTGGGTATGAAGCAGCTGGAGGTTGGTGCTGAGTGTGTGGAGGCGTTCGGGTTGGAGAGGATTCTTCACTCTGTGGCGGACAGTCCCACTACCTGGCACTGCTACTTCTTGTCAGATGGGTAAGATTAGTTCCTACACTTATGCTGACCCTAATATTCCACTGATTTTATTTGTATGCATTCAGTGTAATGTGTAGTGGACTTGTAGTCATAATAGATCATTTATAGACCTTGTCCCTGGTTTTGCTTTTTAAGATACAAAACTAAAACAAACCAAAACTAGTAGTATCACAGAACAAAATTAAAATCAACAGACGAAATACACACGCAGTGACACAGATCATTTAACAGTCCAACACCAGTGTGAATGAAGAAATCCAATATAACTAATACAAAAACCAACTGAACATCAGGAGCTTAACAGGGGTTTAGATCAGTGCTGGATGGGTTTTGTTGTTCACATGTTGTTGTTTGAGCCACAGTTTTGCCTTATTGGTTTCTCAACCTCCTCAGTTTACTATTTTATTAACCCTGTAAAGCCTGGTCCATTAAATCACTGGCAGAAAACTCCAGTTATTTGAAATTGGAGTCTTTATTGGTCCTTCTGAACAAACAAAAAATATGATATCCTCCTGAGACCCAGCAATGCATTTTTGTCCTCTGTAGGGGACAAGAGTTCTGCAGCTTTATTGAATAAATAAATAAATAAATAAATAAATGCTGTCCACTGCAAAGGACATTCCATAAAAGTTTTTAAAAAATGCATCTGAAAAACATGTTGCATCATGCTGTGTCTAATAAATGCAATTATATAATGTAAAAAAAAAAAAGCCAAAACTTGTACTTTTCTGGGTCTCATGAGGTTAAAGAAACACAACAAGCCACAACAGTTATGACTTTACTTGTGTCTAAACAGTTTTACTCTGATTATTCTTAGCATAAAGAACCTATTGGATCACTTTACTTATTAAGGTTGGACAATATAGCCAAGATATTAAAACTCAATTTATTTCACTGTAATGGGAGATTTATGATTATGATTAATTCAAAACAAAATGATTCAAAATGTATGTTTTTTTTGTTTTTTTTTACTAAACCTCTCTGTGGCTGGAGAAAACATATTGACATTAATTAAGAGGGTTGCCATTAGAGCTAGAAACATCTCCAGAGGAATCATGCTGTGATGTTGGTATTTTAAGTAGTTCTGAGAAACATCTTGCACATCTTTCTGAAATAATGTTGTGTTCATTATTTGATGGATAAAGCTTTCAGCATCTTATCTGACAGAGAAACTTAACTTCTGGTCTTTTTCTTTCCATTTTGTTCTGAGTAGTCACTTGGTGAGCAGAGTGCAGCTGGGATCACCTACAACCATGAGGCTTCTGCAGCTGCCATCAAAGCAAGAGAGAGGTAACCATATCTACCCCTTACACATTACATTCTCTCATGGGTTGACTCTGATGTTGTTTGTATGTGTTTGTGGATATTAGAGTTTGACAAGATCCCCCTGGTATGGGAAGAAGACATGCAGATGCGCTCCAAGTTCCTGGACAGAAAGGTGACCTATCATTTATCTGATTTATATTTGACTTATTGACTGAAAATGTTTGAACAATTAAGTTTTTTTCATCTAATGGACATGACAGGATATGAATATGTGTGTTTCTATGTGTCAGGAGGAGCTGAAGGCAGACCACGCCTCTTATCTGAGACAGCATCCAGAGATCCGCACTCTTATATCTGACTTCTTACAGTTCTTGCTTCTGAGAAAACCAGATGATGTTTTCCAGTTTGCCCAAGAGTATTTCCTCCCATTTGCCTCCCATCACCCTCCAGAACTTATCCTCAAAGCCTCATCAGTGTGAATAAAGAACAATCTGGTGTTTTTTAAAATGCTTTTTAACATGCTTCTTTCATACCAATACCTGAGTGACAGATGACCGATGGTTTAAAGAGCACATTATGGATGACATTACATGTACCTGAGCTGTGTGAACTCACAAAAAATAATACAAATAAAGTTTGTTTGAGGAACAATGCTTATTGTAATTTAATTTTGTGATGATTTACATTGCTTAATCAGAGATGAAGGAATATATTCAAGATTCAAGAAGTTTATTGTCATATACACAGCAGTACTGAGCAATGAAATTATTACTTAGCAAATTTTCTTTGCACAACTAACGTAAACAATTAAATTAAGCTATGATGAAATAAAGGAAATAAACTGCACAACTAAAACAATTTAAACTAAAAGGAACTAAAGGAAATAAACTGTACACTAAGCAAGGAAAAATAAATAGGCAAAATAGTATAATGCAAGTACTCTGTGCAAAGAGTAAGTGTACCAAGGTCCAAAAAACCAACCAAAAAAACAATAGAAATACCTTGATCCTTCCAAGTAAAAGTCCTGCATTCAACATCTCAGTATAGAAGTATTAACATTAAAATATTGATGTAAGACCTGAAGTGATTTTGGTTATTATCAAGAAAACCATGGAAAATGGACAGATATCAGCCCTGAAATTAAACTCTTATGAGCTATTTTTGTTGTTATCATTATATTTGTCCGAACAAATGTACCTTTAGTTGTATGGGGCATTAAAATAAACAAGAAATTGAAGAAAACAAGGGTGGTGTGATAATTTTTTTAGCGACTGTAATTTCTGATTGTGCGATTTAGAGCTTTTTTATATATTTAATTTGATTTATGTTGCAAAAGTCAGTCTAAAATGAACTAAATGAGTGCACTGGAGTATCACATGGATGATGCATTTTTGCTCCTTTCAACATGTAGCATCTTTATCTTGTAATACTAATGCAATCATATGTGTGTGCATTGTAAAACATTCTATTTAATCAACATAGAGGCAACTTTAGATACTTTATATATAACTGCGTGGATAAGAAGAAAAGGTCAAATTCATGTAGAATGTAAAAGTATGAAATAACACGAGTATGGAAAAAAAACACATGTCAAAATTGTGTTACAGTGTTTGAATAAATGTGCCCTACATAAGAGTCCTTTAACTATGGCCTATTACCTGAGGTTAATTTCAAATACTATAGGTTTGTCAAAGTAAATAATTACTCTTTTACCTTTAGTTTTATTGGAGTTTTTATTTTGAAGGCTTTGCCAAAATTTTTATTTCTGAATTTTTAACGTATAGCGTTTAGTATGGGCGTTTTATCAAAGCTTTTAATTTGGAGGTTTGGCGGAAGCGTTTGACTAAGCTTTTATTTTGAAAGCTCTTTACACACCGAAGGTTGTCAGCGGAAGGGAACACAAAATAAAAAAAAATAAAAAACTTTCTGGTTAAAGTGAAACTACAGCAGAAGCGGAGTCACGTCAGATAACGCTACCAACGAAACTTGGTATTTTTCATCCCTTTCATTACTAATTTAGTTTTATCTGAACTAAAAAAAAAAAAAAAAAGTATTTTCGTCGCTTTCGTAAGTTCGTATTTGAAGTGACCGGAAGATATTAGCGGTAAGTTTAAACGTTATAAACATTTTTAACAAATAACTCATGTTGATTCACCTGACAAGACGAGCTAACCAGGTTAATTAGCTGGGTAGTTATTGTTGACGTTAATTTAAGTCTGTTGACTTTGATCGAATGCTAATGTAACTTTGTAAAGCAGGGTTGAAAAGTTTCATTTTCCGTTTTCTAAAGTGAAAAGTCCCTACAGTTGATACTTAAGGAGTTCATTCCTTCCTGAAAACTAGCTTAAAATTCGCTTCAGTGTGTTTTTAAGGATTCACGCCCCGGGGTTAAAGTTTAGCTAACTAGGTTAAGATGAGGGAGAAGGTTAATTATATACAATTTACTTTTACTCGATTATTATAAAACGTGACATGCAAATGCTGTATGCTTACTGTACTTCATGGGTCTGACAGCTTTACCTTAAGATTACTTACATAAGTTTAAATTTTTCTAGTTTAAATTTGGTTCCTCTTCCTGTGCAGTTAAACCCTTGTCTTATTTGTGATAAACTAAAGACAGTTGTTATATGCTAGGTTGAGAAAACTGTCCTCCTTTTAATGCAAAGTACTCTCTTTAAAAACCCTGTCTGGATCATGTTTAGTCACAAAGCTCAGGGAAAGTTGACTTTTTAAACATACATGATCCTCACAGACAAGTAAACATTTGGTATTATACAACTATTCTCTCAAAATCCAGATAACCCAGATATTTTTCACAAATAGAAGTAATATTCAGGGTTCCCACAGGGACTTTAAAAGTCTTGAATTTACAAATCTGCTTTTAATTCCTTTAAAGAAGTCTTTAAAAGGTATTACATTTAATATGGTAGGTTTTAAGTTATGTGGTCATGAAATTGTTTCCTGTGTTGCGTTTAAGCAGCAAACAAAGTAACGTTAGTCTACTCAGTTCCACCTGTTCCAACCTGACAATTTATATTGAAATTGGGAATTAATTATCACTAACATTGCAGCCCCTAGTGAGAAATGACTTGGAATGGTGGGAATCAAGGCGTTAAATAAATACATTTTCCTAAATTCTAGGAGTAACTTATTTTTACTAGTATGGCTGTGAAAGAGGCCGTGAAATGGGCCTTAAATTCTGTTCTAAGTAGTCTTAAAAAGTCTTAAATTTAACTTGTAGAAACCTGTAGGAACCCTGAATATCTGCGTTCATGGAGACCCTTTTTTGACGTATTTCTCTAGTATAGATGCAGAAATCAGAGTGTCGTATCATTATTCTTGATATGTGTAATAATGTTTTTCTCACAGTACACCGTCATTTTATGTCTTATCGTTTTTGTCTTGTGTCTTCAGTCTGTAGTGTGCTGAGCGGAGCAGCAGACGTCTGCTGTTGTGACCTGGGCTGTGATGGACAGGTTCAAACTGTCCCGCATCGATGAGGAGCTGGAGTCGTCCGAGGTGGCAGCTCTTCGCTTTTTGTGTCGTGATGTTGTCACCAGGAAGCGACTGGAAGATGTGAGCCTGTCATGTTTATATTTTTGTCATTAAACAGTTGTTTAACACTAGACAGTGACACTAGTTTTCAATTTTAGGTCACTTGAGTTTTATTTAGTCATTTTTAGCATTTTAAGAAAAAAATAAACATAACATGAACAGAAATGTATACATCTAAGTAATACAACCAACTAGGGTTGCAAAGATAAATCAGTCAGTTGTTGACTATTTAATTAATCCATAAACTAAAGATATTAGCCCCATCTTAGATGAGCACTTGATTATTTTTTTTAATCAACTCACACCTGTGTTATATACTTTTTATAAAATACCTTACCTTACCCTATTAATTATTTTGATAATTGATTCATGGAAAATATTCTGATCTCAGCCTCTTAAATGGGAACATTTTCTAGTTTGTTTTCTCCTCTGGGACATTGAACTGAATATCTCTGAGTTGTCGAGCAAACAAAGCATTTGAAGACTTTATTTTGAGCTTTGTGAAACACTTTGTCACCATCAAGAAAATAACACAGATTAATCTTTATTTTGACCAGTTTTTGTTGGTTATATTCTGAAATATGTATAATGAATACTAAAAAGCCCCAATTTAAATGATATACTCTCATGTTTATACCTCAGTTTTATATTTGTTAATCATCCTGTTTTTAAATATATGTGTTGTAAATAGTCACTCTGATTGTGACTGGTACTTGTGGGTTCATTTTTCAGCTTGTTTATGTGTTTTTCTCACACAGGTCAGAGATGCAAAGAAGCTCTTCTTAAGACTAGAGGAAAAAGGTCTTCTGGAAAATGACGTTTTCCTTACCCAGCTGCTCAGAACTATCCATCGGGTTGATCTTCTCTCCGTTTTGGAAACAGATAGCAGACCACCAGAGGAAACAGACGCAAACCCCATGCTGTCAGAGTACAGGTAGCGTTGATGAGAAGTTTAATTTGACAAGTCAGGCTGCAATTTTCTTCCCCAAGTAATCTATTGACTGTGTTCTTGATTATTTGATTAGTTGTTTGGTTTGTAAAATAGAACAAAATGATCAGGACGATATCATGAAATGTCTTGTTTGATATGCAATCCAAATCCAATATTCAGTTTGCTAATAGAGGATAAAAGAAACTGATTAAAATTAGAAAAAAACAATTGTTAAAAAAATAATAAATATTACAGAGTTCCTCGGTATGACTGTAAGAATAAGAACGTTGAATAAGACTTTACATTGCATTTATTTTGGTTAATAATGAATTAAGCACTAAGTCAAACAAAATGAAGGGAAAATAAATGAAATGAAAATGATCCAAAAATAAGGAGTAATAAATTAACAGTATAAAATAAGCACTACAAATCAGCAAAATATGTGG
>JAPTYQ010000010.1:5811172-5822467 GCA_029814465.1 Ostorhinchus cyanosoma
ATATCAAACAATATCATAGTATCAGCTAAAAGGTGGAAACTTTGATACTTTAATGTGCTGAATAAATTTCCTAGATACGATTAAGGGTTAAAAAAAAGTCTTTATTTTCTAAACCTAAAAAGTTGGTCATTGTAGGTGTAGTTGAGTATACACACATGCACACTGTATTATAATGTATTTTTAAAGACGTTTTAGTAATTTTATTGGATATAAAACAACTTTGAATGGAATAATGCCGGGACTGAAACATTAAACGAAACATTTGAAAACAGCTGCAAAAAAAACAAACAACAAAAAAAAGATGTCATGCAGGAATCAGGATTAAATCCAAAGTATTAATTATGGATTATTGTTTCATGTACTAACCTTTTATAATTTTTGCTAGTGTTAGATTGGATCAGATTTACTTGTGAAGATAATAAACTAATTAACTCCTCTAAATAATTACACCTATCATACTTTTATGTAAACTAAACTAAACTGAAGTGAAATAAAACACCAAATAAAACAACTATATGAAAATAAAACTTCTAAGTATTTCATGTTTCTAATATCAGACTAATATGAACTCTGTTGTTTTGTTGTTTCTCCAGGCGTCATGTCCCGGTCAGACTACCCTCCAGGGTACAATGACTCCCACAGCCCACTCTATGGTCCTCAGGGTGGGAACTACCCCCCACCCCCTGCCTATGGCTTCCCCGGCTACGGGACCCCCCAGCCGGGCCAACCCTCGGCTCCGTACCCCACCGGCCCCAACGCCCCCCTCTACCCCGGCCAGCCGGGGGGCTACCCACCCGGCCCGTACCCAGGCCAACCCGCTGGACCACCTGGAGCTGGATACCCCAGTCACCCCCCCATGCCCCCTGTGATCCCCCCCACCATCCCATCAGACGTCCTCAGCTCTGGTGAGTCACACCACTGACATCCACTAACATTTATGCAGTTTTTACATTATTGGAATTATTGGACATTTTGCTTTTCTTGCTCGTGTCAAAATGAATCCATCAGTATCTGTCGTGATGATTAAAGGGATTCTACACTGTTATTATTTCATTGTTTTATCCTCTGAAATGATGACAGATGTTTCCAACAATGTCCAAATTCACAGAAACCTCATTTTTTTGTCTGTATCATCTGTCACATCTGCTCAGTCTATATTATAAAAGTCAAGTGGCCTCTGTGTGAGCGTGTGTTTGTCCAGGGATTCACACATAATCCAGAAAGAGCTGCAGTTTGACGTACTTATGTGTTATTCCATCAAGGAAGAGACCAGTGAAAATGGCAAGTTGATCGGACCGATGTTTTGGGAAATATTAGTAATTTTGGAACACAGTGGCCTCCTCGTGTCCAATCATGGTGCTCTGCTCAAAATCACAGAGTCATCATTGAAGTAGGTTACCTAGCAACAGATAAACAATGGGGCCATGTTGCCATGGTGTCAAATTTCATGTGCAGAAACAAACGTGCCAGCTGAGAGGTTATTCAACTGGAAAGGCCAGTGGAATTTACCAAGACAGTGAAGGAATGAAGTGCATCAGAGGATCCAGAACCTGTGGTCCGCCAAGGGTCAACACCCTCGATACCTTTAATTCTGTTAGTAGTGATTTTTTTAGATGAAATAATGTGAATATATGCCACCAAATGTAAAATAAGCCAAACTGTCATTCATTACCTGGTCTGTAAACATGATTTCAGCCTATTATGACTTTTTAGATTTTCATCTGTAGTCTTGATGAAAACTACAACTCCCATGATCCCACATTACTTCACAATGTAATCTACATCTTTTGAAATGATACTTAGGTTCTCAGTCCTGCCTACAGTTACTAGAAGTAGACCATTATATCAGCTGGCTCATATATAGATTTGTTTCAATATTTTGCCATCAGTGTTAAATTTTTTTAAAGCTAATCTTTGATCAGGAGTAAAAATGTTCTAAGATATTTAATCAGGCACCTGTGTGGGCAGTCCTTGAAGTTCAACAAATGTTAAATGAGTACTATATTTATGTTTATTCATTTAATTTGTATCGCTGCATAAAAATCTTAATAATCTGAGTGTTTCAATTGTATTTTACAGTCAGTATGGTTTAAAAAAAAAAATAAAAAATTGGCTTTAAAAATTGGCCTCAAACAACTGTAGATATCGGCCATCGACTGAACAAATTAAAAAAAAATTGGCATCGGCCTCAGAAAAACCCACCTCTAATAGTTCCAGGTTAAAATATTGTGTAACATTACAAAGCAGATTTTACTGAAGGAGGATAAATTCATCCAACATGGAATGAGTCAGTTACAAAAGAAGCCTGAGTGAAAATAGTATAAATCAGAAACTGAAGTTTGAATGTAGATCCTCCTTCTGGTGATGGATGGTGTTTCCTGTTACTGTGTCAGTTCAATAATCAGCTGTGAAACTGAACTCAAACAAGCGCAGATTAAAAAGTCAGACTAATCCCAAACAGCTACAAACGTAAACACTTTAGACATGAAGTTAATCCAGCACATGCTTTAGTTTCCTGTGCAGGGATGTTCATTCTCCTCCAGACTGTAAAACCAGCAACTGCTTAAGATTACAAACACATTTGTGAAGGAAAAAGAATTCATATAGAAAAATCATCAGCTGATAAATGAATTTAAATCAGCTGTTTTTCATTACACTGTAAAAGCTTCAAATCAAGTGGAAATCCTTATTTTTACACTAGTTTCTCCACACATTTATTTTCAACCGTCTTGTCTTTATTTCTTGAATGTCTCCATCTTCTGTTACTGGTTCACATTTTTTCATGGTTAAACCTACGTGACATGTTTATTTGTATCAATAATTGTTGTAAAAATAATATTAACTATAGCTTTTTTAACTTTATTTGGAAAAACCCCAGCTCTACTTGTGTTTTATGAATATTTAGGCCAAAGTAATTAAAGCTTTGGTTTTAATCTCATATTTACATTTGAAGAGTTGACTAAAGCATGAACAGAACAGTTTACATTTTAGTGTTTCCGCATCATTCTAATCTACTGAGGTGTTCTTTGTTCCTCCTGTCGATGCAGATGAGGGGTTTGCAGCGAGTGACGGCGGCGGCTGGGACAGTCTGAGCATCCGCCACGCCTTCATCAGGAAGGTACATTTGATCTGTTGATGTATTTTCAGGCAGAATTCAGGGCTAATTCTGCTTTTAGATCACAGGTGTCAAACATAAGGCCCGAGGGCCAAATCCAGCCGGCCAAAGGGTCCGATCTGGCCCGTAGGATGAATTACACTGAAGATATTAACAACCAAAGGTTTAAAAATCATTTAAATTCAGTTTCTACATACACAACAACTAGATCTCAATTGGGTCAGACCAGTAAAATATAATCATAATAACCTATAAATAATGAAAAC
The DNA here is from genome assembly GCA_029814465.1 of Ostorhinchus cyanosoma. Taxonomy (NCBI): domain Eukaryota; kingdom Metazoa; phylum Chordata; class Actinopteri; order Kurtiformes; family Apogonidae; genus Ostorhinchus; species Ostorhinchus cyanosoma. The sequence continues at coordinate 5,814,554 of JAPTYQ010000010.1, forward strand.
TGCAGATTTTATTTTTGTTTTAGTGTAAAAAAATTAAAACTAGATGAAAATCTTTATATTAACAAGCTATCTTTTTTACAAGAAATGTGAATAACCTGAACAAAAATGAACAACCTGAAATGTCTTAAGAGAAGTAAGTGTAATTTTACCAATATTCTGCGTGCTACTAAAACTTGGGTGTATTTGTAACTGTAATGTAAGTTGTAATTGAGGCAAACTGAGGTAAAATATTGTTAAATTTGCTCTTGTTTTTCTTAAGACATTTCAAGTTGTTGATGTTCTTCAGATTTTTAAGGAAACGTAGATGTAAACATTATCATAATATTATTTTACTGGTCTGGCCCATTTGGGATCATATTGGGCTGAATGTGGAACTGAACTAAAATGAGTTTGACGCCCCTGTTTTCGAAGGACTGAACTCTGGTCTAATGTCCTTCCTTTTTGTCCTGATGTGTTTTTCAGGTGTATCTGATTTTGGCGGTTCAGCTCCTCATCACCACAGGCATTGTTTCTGTTTTCACATTTGTGTGAGTATATGGAGTGTGTTTTAAGGGGATGGCTCTTAAGCCTTAATAATAAGCATTAAGTATAGGCACTATTTTATATTTAATATTTAATTAAGCATTAAATATAGACTTAGAATCACTATGGGTCATCAAAAAACTCTGTGTCCTCTGCATGTCTTAAGAAAGGTTGCCAGGTTTTATAATGATAAGATTATTTTATGAGCCTTTCAGTGTGTAAGTAATTTTTTCTAATGAACACATTTCATTTACGCAACTGTTTTTGGCAGCGTTTCAACAAGAGATCAGGGACAAAATAAGCCCTGTTGACTCATTTACAGTTGATTAATTAGCACTGTCCCTGTCAAATAGAGCAATAAATGAAAATGAAAATACTTCCTTATATTGGATCTAATGTCATCTGTTTTTATAAATCTTCCTATAATGAAATACTCTGCATTAAAAAGCCAAACATAATAAAAGTCAACATATCACCATCAGACAAACAAGTGATTCTTTAAGTCATTATAAAATATAAAATTCATCTTTAAAGGCACAAAGGTCACAATAAAATGGTCATAAAATTTAGCTGCAGAAGGATCTCTAGCCAAACGTTGGAACATTTCTAAAAAGCAAAGCACTTTGTCTGAATACATTATTATTGTTTGTACGAATATATAAAAGTATGAATGAAGCCAGGAGTCACTTTGAATGTATGTTACTGCAGAGACGTAAACTCTAAGAGTATATACAAACATGAGCACCACATTAAGCCACCAAATTAAAGACAAAAAATAAGAAATGAACACTGTCATTTTACATTTCTAATAGAAGATGTTGTTTTGTAATTGCGTGCTTCTATGAAACTGGTCCCAGGGGCTAAAATTGTATGTATTATAAATGTAAACTAACGTTATGAAGCAAGTATAGGAGCACTTTGGGTCTATATTAAAAAGAAATATTTACTGAGATAAAAGAGAAACTTTTTTTCAGATATAACATTTTTTTTTTACGTGCGCATACAAAAATCCACATGTAACACGGTAAAAAGGACACAAAAAGTACACGCTACAATTTTAAAAATTTATTCTCTCACAGGTACATTTTGGGAATCGAAGTAAATATGCAAAAATGAGCACTGTTGCAAAATCACTTGTCTTTAAATGGGCAGTTTCTGGACGTAACACGAGTGGACACGATGGGTTACACACAAAACCTGAAATGAGACTGAGATTCATGAAAATTCCCACGTCTGGACTAAAAAATGTTATTTATTGTCTATATAAGACCATTTACAGCCATGTTTTCCAGATCAAACATCCAGGTAGCTTTTCCTGTCCTATTTTTGTCCCCAATAATTTATTAATAAAAATGTTTTAATTTTGGGATGGCTCAGAGCAAGAGTCTAATTTATTTTGCATTTATCTGAGGTCATCATTAGGTACATCCTGGGGGGAAATATGTCTAAATTTCTCTTCTATTATTGGGTCTAAAAAAAAAAGCTGTAAAAGTGCCAGATACCAAAATGAACCCAGTTTCATGTAAAGACTCGGCAACAAATCTTTCAAAAATTACACTGGAAAATGTTTTATATGGTTGTAGATATAACTAGATAAATAGCTTAAAAAAAAAAGTACCATAAATAACTGTCATGTATATTTACTGATCATTTAAAAATGCGATTGTTCACCTTTGTCCAAATACACCGATGCACTTTTCAGGGTCTCATGGGAAATTAGTGACGCTAGTACAGACTAAAACTGTAAACAACATACATTTATTGGATTAGATTAGATTAGACATAATTGATCCCACAACAGGATAATTCAATGGTCATGGCAGCAACAAACTAAAGTGCAAGAAGTGCACATGCATAAGGATAGTGCAAAAAAAACCCAAACAATATAAAATAAAAAATAATGTGTAAGTGTCAATCAATCACATTGTATTTATATAATAACCCGTTATCTCATGACACTTTACATATAGAGCTGGTGAAACTAGACTCTAAGTGTCAATATGTTGTGATTATCACTTCTATAACTAAATACACATACTCTTATTTTATGTTCTGAATACATGTCATTACATGCAAAACACAGGCGTGTGTGTGTGTGTGGATTGTTGTTGTTGTATCAGTGTGTGATTTTCTGTTTTTCTTGTTCCTCACAGCCAACCTGTTAAATCCTTTGTGCGGGAAAACCAGGCGGTCTACTGGGCATCCTAGTAAATATCCCTCAAATATCAGCTGCTGTTTATTCGTGTATCAAAGTGAACCTGAGTCCACTCACAGTGTGTTTCCTTTCAGCGCCGTGTACATCATCACCCACCTGGTGCTGGTCTGCTGTAAGGGTCCAAGGTGAGGCCGGTGTTTGATATTTGTACAAATAATGTTTGTCAAAAATAAAGCTGCATTAAATGTTCTTATCCCACTTTCTCTGCAGGAGGAAGTTCCCGTGGAACGTCATTCTGCTGTTGATCTTTGTAAGTCGTATCATTGAAGCAGGAAATGGACCTGCATCATCTCTGACAGGTTCCTGGACATGGATCTAGTCATAGTTTGTGTGAAAATCACAATTTATCTTCCAATTAACTACTTTTCCCAAAATGTAATCACATCTATTCTGGGTCACTGGCAATCTATAAACCCAATTTGGTATGAATTCAACCAATAGTTTGGCTGTTAGCATGTCAACAAACAAACAAACCAAACCCAAAACGATACCCCTTGCCTCCCGTTTGGGGGGGGGGGCAATAAAACTACACTGTAAAGAAAAATCCCAAACTATTTGAACCTGGGTCCTGACAACATGCAAATTAATGTCTCTTTGTTTATCGTGTACATTTGTGCAAGGATTTCCGTATGAATTCATGTGTTTACAGCAGTAGACTTGGATTTCTTAAACACCTTTAACAGCTAAACTCTCATTAGATCAGCTGATACGTTCAATGACTGAGACTAAAGTACAGTCGATTTCCAGCAGCCCGTTCTGTTTGTCTTTCGTATCGGAGCACATTTGACTCAGGGACTATTTGCACAACATGTTTAATATGTTTTATCAGCTCTTAGTGTCACAGTCATGGTCTACGTTTGCCTATGATTAACTTTTTTTGGGCGGAGTCTGTGTTTTCCTGAAAGGTTATGTACTTTATCATCAGCCTTTGTCTAAAACATTTGTAAAAAAAAAAAAAAAAAAAAAAAAAAAAAAAATCGCTAGAATTCCCATTTATCGGTGTGTTTTCTCTTTTTCACTGTGACATCCTCTATGAAAGCACCCTTTTTTACTCTAGTTGTATTAGTTTATGATCACATAGTTGGATGTACCCTCAGTGCTTTGGTTTTTTTCTTTACTGTCATTTCAGACTCTGGCTTTGTCCTACATGACCGGATCAGTATCCAGGTAAAAACAAAACTGTATAATTATATTCACTCAAAAATGTGCCCTCAGTTTTAACTCTGCCTCGTCTTTTGTGTGCAGTTACTATGACACTAAAGCAGTGTTTCTCGCTATGGCCATCACCGTCGTCGTGTGCATCGCCGTCACCGTCTTCTGCTTCCAGACAAAGGTGTGTGTTTCTGTTCAGAGCTTATCAGCATCAAATAGCAGCGGCGTGTTTGCGCGGTCACAGTATTTCACGTGTGTTTCTGTTTCTAGGTCGATTTCACCAAGTGCCAGGGCCTGTTCTGCGTCCTCGGGATCGTAACATTCGTGACCGGCATCATTACAGCCATCGTCCTGTCTTTTAAATATGTGAGCACATGCAACACTGACATCTGACAAAATATGTTCTTATCAACTTCACTGTAATGACTTTATTTTTTGTTTTTTTTTAACAGATTTATTGGCTTCACATGGTCTATGCAGGTCTGGGAGCTATAGTCTTCACTATGGTGAGTTTATTCAAATATTTTATTCATTTCAGAAATGATTTAATGTCATAACTTAAGTGATAATGGATTAATTCACTGTCATTTCCTCTATATTCCCTATATTTTCACTTGACATTTTACAGAAACTGAGGTTCTAACTTGATTATGAGAATTATTATATTACATGACATATATTGCCTTAAATAGTTCCTGAATGCATTACAGGGCACTTGTTTAAGGTGACTTAATTGATACCCGTTGGTAGATTTGTGTTGCAGTTTGGAGAGGGCATCACAATCGCGAGGCATTAGACAATACATCATTAAAAACACAGAACAAAAGGACAAAAGACATGGACAAGTACCTCCAGCAGCTCACTGATCATGATTAAAAAGACTAAAATAAATAGATAAGAAACAGACTAAAATGAATGAAATTGATTAAAATGGATTTCATGTGTTACTTGTATGTTTGTGTCGTGCGTTTCAGTTCCTAGCGTACCACACGCAGCTGCTGATCGGCAACAGGAAACACTCCATCAGCCCCGAGGAGTACGTGTTCGCTGCGTTGTCCATCTACGTCGACATCATCCAGATCTTCCTGTTCCTGCTTCAAATCATCGGTGCATCAAAATAAGTCAAGTTCCGGTAGAGGTCAACGGGGACGGACAACCCCCCGCTGTTTCACAACCATTCCATGATGCTTTTTACATCAAATCAGAATATAAAGTTACAATGCACTCCAGAGGTAATGTCTCAGTAGTATGCACGTAAGACGCACTTTTATACAGTTTTCCGGCGGTAAACGCTGGACTGACGGTGTCTGTAGATTCTGCTTTGCATGTAGACGTACAATTACACTTGAACCCTAGTGTCATGACTAGTGCTGGGCAGTATGACCACGAGTCACCAGGGAAGCTTCACCGTATATGTATATCCTATGTTAATATTTCATTTTTTTCCACAATTGCGTCTTTAAATAGGTCTCTGATTTTTTTTTTTTTTTTATCCTATAATAGGCTGTGGTAGCAATCAGAATTTAATTTCATTTAACAATCTTTTGTGTCATTACTACAGAAGAGGATTACAGCGACTGGAAAAAAAAGAAAAAAAGTCCAATATATATTTATTATTATTCTGAGAAAAAGTCAGAATGATGTGATTAAAGTCAGAAATTCTGAGAAAAAAGTCAGATTTCTAAGAACAAAGTCTGAAATTTGACTTTGTTCTCAGAATAATAAAAAAAATAATAATATTGGACTTTTTTTCCAGTGGCCCTAATCCTCTTCTGTATATTACAATATTATTAAAAAATATATATAAAATGCTTATTGTTGAGGTAGACATTTTTAAGTGACAAATATATAATAGTAGAAAAATAACATTGGTTAAACAATAATGAAGGATCTACAGTGTAATTTAACAAATATAGTAAACCTCTCAGGGGATTAGTTTCAGTTTTCATTTGATTTGAGGAAAACCCTGATGATAAAAGCTTCAGTTTGCTATAAAGTAATGATCATGTGTGAAACGGTTTCCGAATACAAACAATACTTATATTAAATAATACTTATGAGAACAACTTAATCATTATTTTTGGTATGAAAGTAAATCCTGACTGTCTGTAGTAGGACATGTCTTTATTTTGGTGGATTATTACTGTTAATAGTGTCATAATATGGAGTAAGTAAAGTAAGTAAAACTGATCTAGAGAACAGTTAATAGGTGTCTCTCTAAAGCTTCTGGCAGCGAACAGTATATAATTTGTTTCCCATATTAACTGCTCTTGTTTTAGTTACGCTACAATAAAGCGTATTTGGAAAATTCAGACGACATAGGAAAATGAAAGTGGCTCATGTGGTATACTGTTCAGCACTAGTCTGGATGAAGTGGGACACATGGGCTCCTTAAACTTGTTGCAGCATAAAGACACCTTTGTTCCAGGGATTCTGCAGGTCGTTAAGTGAAAAAAACTCTTTTTTGGTCTGAAAATGCGTTTCTCGTTTGACAGGTCATAAACATTGATTAGATTTAATTCTTGTTCTGTTGAAAATAATGAACTTGAATCACGTAGATTAACATATTAGGAAAAAATGCTAATGGTGGATGTTTCACTGGGTCCAAAAGTGAAAAAGTGCACAAATTAATAATAAAAGTAAAATGTCTGAAAAAATCGGGTGCTCCTTGAGGAAAGGGCGGAATCAGATGACACCAAAAAAAGGCTAAAAAGACTGTAGCAAAAATGTACAATGTAGAGAACAGGTACAAAGCACAAATTATAAATATAAAACCAAACTATTCGGAAACGTTGGGTGGAATGCATTAGAACAGCATGAGACGTTAGAGAAACAGAAAACCATCATAAATACAGTGTGACCATCAGGAGGTTCAAAGTCTGGTTATTAAATAGGTTTAAAACTGTTCAAAATGGACTTAAATGTAACTACAGCTGAAAAAGTTCATAGAGTAGTCAACTATAAAATTACTTAAGATTATAGATTGGTTTAGGTTAGAAGAGGCCACATTCTAGGTCTATTATTATAGAAGAGTTGTGTTTTTGTGATAAGAGCTGGGTGATACAGCCAAAACAACTGATTTTAATCTAGGATTAATATGTTACACAATTAATATATTAGAAGAGGCAAACAGGTTGCATGTTGAACTTTTGTTTAGTGAGAAATGTCCCCAGAGAAATAATCAGATTTTAAAAGTTTTTTTTTTTTTTTTTTTTAACTTTTTTTAGTTTTCAGACTGAAAAACATAGAGTTAATTCAATATGTTGATCAGTCCCAGTTGTAATAGTTGTAAACAGAAATACTTGTACCAAAAATTTTAATCTTAAAGGGGTCATATTTTGCTAAACCCACTTTTATTAATCTTTTGTTCATTTATTTGTATATTTGAACCCTAATAGTTCATGCAGTTTGAATTTGAACCCTCCAGGTGCTGCAAAGCTAACTTTAGATTCATTTTGGCAAAAATCAAGTGGATTTCTACAATGGGTCTTAATTTGTTACATCTATAACTAGTTACGTCGCAACATTTGCACAAATAAGGTCAAGACTTCTGATAAACATTTCTCTATGTACGACATAATTGTCAGCAGCAGTGTTTGTAGTAAAAACTGAAAATATGTCCAAACTTTGAGCCGATTACCTCAAATGTTCAGTTGTCGGTTGAATGGGACATAGCAGCACAGCCAACAACCTGGAGGGGGCGGGGCCTGAAGTGGCTCGTTTGCATTTAAAGGGCCAAACCACCCTTCTGGTGTCATTAATCAGAAATGGGGTTGAAGATGGACCTGTGGAGTTGAATTTATGAAGAATTTAGACCTAGCAGAGCATTAGCAATTTATGTAGACCACAGGGAAAGGTTTTAAAATGCATAATTCCATTTAGAAAAGCAAAATATCACTCTTTTAATTAGTATTTAAGTATATTTAGATTTGTAAACGGGTACAGAGATGGTAGTGAAGGAAAGTTCCAGTATTTTGCACTAAGAGCTCAGTCAGTCCATTGTATATATATATATATATATATAT
>JAPTYQ010000010.1:5822567-5836518 GCA_029814465.1 Ostorhinchus cyanosoma
TGACAAAAACAGTGCTTTTATTCATTCCATGTTTTCTTTTCTGTCTGTTTTAGTCACATGATCCACACAGGAGTAAGCACTTGATTGCATAACCATTGTTTTTGAGGACTTTTGATGGTCTAATCAATCTTTCCACAACTATGTAAAATAATGCAGAATCCTCAGTGTCTTTCTATAACCTACCTGCTCACAGAAATCTATTGATCATACACAATCAAAAACAATAAAAGTGCAGCCAGACTCACTTTAACTGTAGCATCCACTTGCTAAAATGCTTGCAGTGTTTTTTATGGAGCTGTTGAATTTCTTTCGAGTAGCAGGATGGTTTTCCCTCTAAAAGTCGGATCAGCGTTTCCTGCAGACACAAATTTAGGAGTTTAAATCAAATAATGAAGCACCTTATTTCACACCTTTACCAGATAATTGATAAATACTGACCCTGTCGAGTTTCGGGGTGTGTAATCGCTCGAGGGTGCGGTCTGATGTCAATACTTTTGAACTGCCATGAGCCTCGAAATACTCCTCCACCATACTGGGCTGGTGTACAGGCTCAGAGCTCTTGCTTTTCTTGGCAGGAGTCTTGTAAAGAGCAGCCGATAAATTTTTACTGGGCGTTCTTGGCGCCTTCACATTCTCTTTGTCTTCTTTCTTTACTTTCTGCTCTTGCCCCGTTGTCTCTTCATCGTCCTCTTCTTCCTCAGAGTCAGACGGTGAGAGCTCACTGTCGCTGTCTGACCGGAGGCTTGGGGCTGAAAAAATGAAAATACAACAGTCTTAAAATACTGCTGCCTTCTATTTTAAAACAGCATTATTAGAACATGTAATTCTCACCTGTCATTCTCTTCCTGAGCCTGTGGGGTGTTGTAGAAACAAACTGCACCTTTTTGCTCTGATGCATGAAAAAAAAGAAAGTTCACATCAATGACACTCTAGCAAAGTCCACATAAGAAATGAAACAGTGTTTATGATGTAAAAAAAAACAGTCTCACTCTCTGTGGTGTCCGACTTTCACCTCTCTGACCTAGAAAGACAGAAAAAGAAGGTACTTAAATGAAGCTCAAACATGTAAAGGCTGAGAAACATTTATTTGGTGGTTGTTCCTACTTCGTCGTGTTCTGGTCGGAGTGGACGGTTCAATATTTGGGGTCTTGCTGAAGCTCACACTCTTTCCAGGAGTTCGGGCCAATTCACTCGCTGAGATTAAAGATAAAGACACAGCATCATATCATCACTTTAACTAAAACCAAACTGTGTGGGAAAAACAATAGGTTTTTGTATTGTATTGTGTCAGTGAAAGCTCTCACCGGTCTGGGCCATGCTGTGGCTACGTTTGTTTTTCTGAAAGGTGAAAATGGATGATCCGGCCACTCTGGACATCCCCTCCTCATCTTCTGTAAAACCAATATTATTATTCAGACAAAGTGAAACCACATAGAATCATTCGTACCAACACAATAGTATATGACTGTGTGATGTAACATTATAAACAGCATATGACAATGAAAACATTTCTATTGTGTCATACTATGCTCCATAATTTATATAACTTTTCCACAAACCAAATTTCTTGTGTTGCTATAGTTTAAACTTGATGCTATTCAACATTTACACCGGGAAGGTTTCATTTAAATATTTATTTTAGTTCTACTGTTATAGGGCATTACACGTTTAATCTAACCATATCCACATTTTAGTCAAAAAAGAATATTTAATTTAACTTTTAATATTTTATACATTCATTCATTCATCTTCTGAACCTGTTTTATCCTCACTCGGGTCCTGGGGGGTGCTGGAGCCTATTCCAGCTACCTATGGGTGAAGGCGGGGTACACCCTGGACGAGTCACCCATTCATCTCAGGACCGACATATAAAGACGAACAACCAATTACACTTACATTCACACCTATGGGCAATTTTAGGTTGACCAATTAGCCTATCAGTGCATGTTTTTGGATGGTGGGAGGAGGCTGGAGTACCAGGAGAGAACCCCCACAGAAACATGGAGAGAACATGCAAACTCCACACAGGAAGGTCCCTGGATAGAATGGAACCCCGGACCTTCTTTCTGTGAGGTGTAGGTGCTATCCACTGCAATGCCATGTCTATTTTATACATTATTTTAAATATTTTGTTAGATAATTAAAATGTAGAAACAAACTTTTTAATTCCCTAGACATTACAGAAAATGTGCAATGATTTGATATGGTTTATTTCAATGTATTGTTTGAAATCTTTTAATTTGTATTTATTATTGAGGTGTGTGTGCTGACATCATGGAAAAGTCTCCCTTGTAAATGAGATTTTGATCTCAATGGGTCTCACCTGATCGAATAACAGCGAAACAAAATGAGTTAAATAAAATGCATCCGTATTGTACATTTTGGTCACAGCAAAGCCATGTCACTGCTTATTCAAAAATTGGAAGATCTTAAAAATAGATCAGTGCACCCTCAGGTACCTTCAGTATTATCTGTTCCTAGTGCTTGAATATAATTCTGCTCATCGATGAGACCATTTTCATCTGCATCCTGTTCGCCATCATCCACTGTGGCTCGTCGTCCAGTCGGTCTCTTAAACGTGACCATCTTTTGTACACCCCCACTGTTCTTCTGAACACCTTTTAAGATACACAGACAGGCGGTAAAGTTAGACAAAAGAGGACAAACACCTGCTCAAAACAGAAAAACAACAAATTAGGAATGAATCCGTGGTCCATACCCTCCTGTTTGTCCACGATATGATCCAAAACATCTCCATCACCGACAAACTTCACCTCCAACACGTTCATGACTAAAGGAAACACATCAGATTGTAGTTTGACACAAGCTAAATAAAGTCTGTTAGCTTACAAACGGCACACATGCTACGGTTTATGTAAACATGTTACTTTATAATCCAGTAGAAGGCTTTTATCATTAAAATCTGTTCGTGATCATAATAACTGCTCAATAAAAATACAAAATAAGGTTGGAAAAGTTTTAAAACGTCTTCTATACCTGGCGGTGGTGTTATCGCTGACCAAACAGATAAACAAAATTAAAAAAATACAAATAAAAAACTGAGAATCACAACGTGCAGCAGCTGACAAGTTTCCGCGCCATCCTCAGAAAGTTTTTAAACCACGTGACAAGTGAAAGGTCACACGGCAGCCAATGAGGACGTCGCATTTGGTAAAAACACTATTTCCCATAATGCCTTGCGTCTTTCTTATTCTCTTACTTTTTTTTGTGTAACCACAGTTGACAAACAGCGCTACCGCCGTCTTCTGCTTCGGCTGAATAAACTCTGTAGAATCATTCAGACACATATTGGCCTGAGTGAAATGATGCACAGACTTAATTCATCAAACAGTTCTCCCACAACACCCATCCTGATCTTCCTAAAAGGTTCCAAAATAATCCACTGAATTCATATTTTAATATAAATGTTTTTAATGATCAAAATTACATTTACAGTCTATTGTATAGAACAGGTGTGTGAAGCGATAATAACTAAAATGTATTAATGATTAATAGAAAATAAAGTGAGAAAAGCATTGAAAATGTAGCTGATTAAAAAAGAAATAAACAAGAAGTATTACAAAAAAAGTTATCTACAGATGTTATTTGATTTATTATGAACTATTACTTTAACCACTGACTAACAATTAATAGTTTAGGCAAAATTCTGATTGTAGCGTCTTAAAATTGAGTATGTTTTGGTTTCTTTCCACCTCTATGACTGAATATTTTTGGGATGTGAAAAAAAAAGACAGCTGAGGTTCTGGGGAACACCAATCCACCTTATGAGTTGTTTGAGAAGGTTAGTTAGCAGTGAAAAAAATCGTTGCAGCCCTAGAATGCAAACCTATCACTTATATTTAATACAGATCTTTTTGGGCTAAATTAAAAGCTGTAATGAGGTTTGCTGCTGTGGAGCTCAGTCCATGTTCTTCCCTGTTTTAAACCAAGATTGTACATAGAAATAACTAAATGACTATAGCATCATTATAGTCAAATTCCAAAAATGTATGAAGTCCGCTGTCTTGCTTTCACATAGCCGTCTGAACAAAGTCATGAACAGCTGAACATCTCATCACCACCCTCGTGTGGGCGTCCACGTCCCCACCAGACGACCCTCAGAGTGCACATGGTACACGGGATGCATCATGGCTGTCGCACACGCCTGCACAAGTAACAGAACGACACACAGGGAATGAATGAGATCATATAAGGGGTGGCAGTAACCTTGAACAAGGAAAAATACTTACTGCTATTAAATGGTAACAACTTTTAAAACTGTAATTTAATGCTTTTTTTTAATCAGGTAAAATAGAGTTTCTCAGTTTTTCATTGACAGAACAGTTTGTTGCACTGTTTTTTGTCATTCATGTTGATAATAATAATAATAATCAGAATGTACAGGAGGACTTTAAATGAATCAGATTGAAACACACGTTCTCCAGAATAAGGAGATATGTCAAATCTAATACTGACTTACGCAAAAAGTAAAAAAAAAAAAAACTAAAACTAAATAAATACAATAATACTCAGCAGCCCAGTGGAACATTCTCAGTCTTAACTCTTTACTGTACTAACATGGTAAGGGATCAGAGTGAGCAGGGATCCCAGTGGGTGTTTGCTGTAGTCAAGTTTTCCTGAGATGGGTTCAACTCTTCCATGTTCCTGAGTCATGGACAGTAACCTGGAAGAAACAAATCATATCAGAGGAAAAGTCAACTCAAAGTGTCAGGGTTATATTTTATCATGTACTTCTATGAACCCAAATTTTAACCAAAAAAATATGAGACTAAAAGAATCATAACAATCTTGCATAATTTTCCATTTTTCTTCTGCATTTCTTGAGTGATTTTGTATTTTCTTTGTAGATTACGGAGTTTTGCACTGGAAAATTAGTAGTGTTTTTTTTGTGTCCTTTTGAAGAAACTTTTTTTGTTTTTCAGATTTAGAATCAGCCTGATTTAATAAAGATGTTTTTCCTCCAGCAGCACATGAACAGGTTTTCCATTGTCCATTGTAACAAAATGATCTTAGTAAACAGTAGTGATTTGCATGTTTTCCTGTTTGTTTCTTTAATGTAGGACAGCAGTAGAGTTCAGAGGAGACTTACTTGAGGTCTGGGTGTCCTTCAATCACAGCGTATCCAGTGGGAAGTTTTCCAGCTCCATCGAGACTGAGAAACAAGTGACAAATCATTTATATCAGATATTATACAATGAAAACACCACATTAATGCAGCTGTGACTTAACTTTCCTGTTGAGTTCATTTTACAAACAGGGAAAAATTAAGTGTCTGAACATGTTACCTGAGTCCAGTCCATCCACAGTCAACCAGGAGCTGGTTCCTGTGAGGACAGTGTCCGATTACTCTGGTCAAAACCCTCACGGCCACGTCCTCCAGGCTGCAGGAGCCAATCAAAGACTGCTGAACATCTAAAAAAAAAAAAACCACAGCATCTCTACTGTTAAAGAACTCTAAACCAGTGATTCTCAATTGTTTTTTTGTCAGGGTTAAAAATAATGTTAGGAAACAAATCTGTGCTTTATTTTTTATGAAGGGGAGCACCGTCCATTCACACTCCCCAACACTAGGGGGCGGTGATGCGCTGTAAAGCTAATTAATACCAGACATTTCACAGCATAAAAGAAAACTCAAAATTTTCTATTCATATCCTGGTGAAACTCAAATATGACTCCATCAGATATGATTTTACTGACACTGAGGACAAAAACTTCAGTGTCTTTAATTCTTGAATAAATGAATGCACTTTTAAGTTTTGGTTAAAATGTTCCTAATGTCACATTAAAGGGATTATTTCCATATTTAGGATCACCACCTGCTGGTCAGTGTGATTTATCAACAAACTTGTCTTGTGAGTTGGCATACTGTGATATTCTGTATTACCTTGGGTCCAAAACACACCATCTTTTTAAATTAAATCCATTTGAGAACTTTAACTGTCATAAATGAGGGGTGATAGTAGGTCCTGAAGCTGGAACAGTTGAGATCTGCTGCTCTAAACAACATTTACTGACGTGCAGGGGCATCAACACACCGTAGAAGACGTAATTTCCTGGGTGAACCTCGCTGAGCTGAGCCATGTCTTGGATTGGATGACTGCAGGAGGGAGTGGAGCCGATGCTGGACTTACAGGAGATGCCAACGGCCTTCAGCCTGAGGGAGAAGATTCAAAGGCCTTTTATTGTCAGTTCACTCCATGCACAGGACATACAGAGAACGGACATACCGTTTCTGTCTCATTCTGCTACTTAAATGTCATGCAATTAAAAAAAAAAAGAGGTAAAAACAGAATAAGCCTAAGTACGTGGTATAAAAGATAAACTGTGATAGAATGTAAAAGACATCAAACATCAGTGGTAGTGTATTACAGTAATGGTAATGAGGTGACGAGGTGCATAAGGGAAAGAAACAGTAAATATGACGACATGAGCACATACAAGGACAGTCACTGTGCATTTCTTAAGATATTTTCAACATTTCATAAGACAGTTGTGCTTGTTCATGAGTCAAGACCAAGAAATATTGAATATATTAAGTAAGAAACACAGTGTATTGTGTCACGTTCAGAGCAGATTCACAATGAAATGAGGTGAAACTTGGATATACTTGTTGTAATGTTCTGAAAAAAATCTGTGCTTTTTTTGTAGATGGACATAATCTGTAGCATTGGGTTCTCCTTCATCCATTCTGTCTTTCAACTCTATCATTAATCAAGCCTTAATTAATAGAAATAATAACTGTAGTCAGGCACAACAAACCCCGCCCCTCACATGCATTGCAGCTGATTTTGGCAATAATCCACTTTCATCCATATTCAATATTTGTTAAATATAAAAATTATATATGTGCTAAGTTTGAAGTAAATTGAAACAAAATTGATGTTTTCATAGACATTTGAAATTGCGCCAATTATAAGTTTATGGGAAAAGAAAAACATTTGAAAATGTAACAAAAATGTTCAAAAACATGCTATAACTTAGATATTTTTGCAGAGTGACGTCTAAAATTAATCTCTAAATCTGTGACGTTTTAAGCAAATTGAGTTAAAAAAATTTTTTATAGTGATTTGAAATTTTGCACATTATAAGTAAAGAAGGGGGAAAAAAATATAATTAAAAAGTCATAAAAAATTTGAACTTACATCTATTTTTCCCAAAATGTAATCACATCTATCCTGGGTCATTGGAAATCTATAAACCCAATTTGGTGTGAATTCAACCAATAGTTTTGCTGCTAAAGTGCTAACAATCAAACAAACAAACCAAACCAAAAACAATACCTCTTGCCTCCCCCTTCAGGGCCGGGGTAATAACGTATAAATGAGGATAATTATGGTGAGTAATGTCCTACAGTTGCATTGATGTGATAGTAAAAGACTTTAGAGTCCTCTACTGGTGCCTCATTGGATCAAATTTATGTCATACTTTGTAATATGACAAAGTCTATGCTTGTCTTACTTTTCCATAAACTCCAGTGTTATGGTGGTGGTCTCCTGGGCAACAGCATGTATCTGCTCCACCCCTTTGCAGTTGTAGGTGTTGCCACAGTGGGCGTAGACACCTGTGAGCTCCACCCCCTTCGCAGCGTGGATGGCCTGAGCCAGTTTGAGCGCGTCTGGGTTTGAGTGCAGGACTCCAGCTGCAGAAAAGAAGCATCCGACCACACACCTGCCCGTGTTAAAGCTCTACACCTGTGACATCAGAATCCACAAATAAAGCCGCCTTGGACTGACAGTTTACCTCTTCCGTTGCCACAATCAAGTTTGAGCCAGACGTGCCAAAGACGCCCATCTCTCAGCGGCCGCTTTCGGAGCTGCTCCAGAGCATCAGGATGATCCAGTAAAACCTGGAAGAGATCCAGCCTCTCAGACAGAGACGCACAACGCTCCACCTGCAAACACACAAACACAACAACTACTGATGTCTGGTGTTAAAATGATAAGAAAGGACGTCAAACAATGCAACAGTGCAATGATTAATGTACAAACCAAAAATACATCCATTCATTCTGCTGCTGCTGATATGGGATCAGTACTTCACCAATAAACAGATATAGTACCTTATCAAAGGGAATAGAGTAAGCATACAGGATGTCATCAAATCCATGGTCAGCATAGAAACTGGCTTCTGCCAAAGTGGAAACCACGATACTCCTCCGTGATCCACCCGTCATTATGTCGGCACACTCTCTGAATATCGACACAAACACACAGACCTGATCAGTCGCCTTCAAACAGCTGATCTGAGTGGATGTACTGTGTGACATCATACAGGGTTTTGTGTGTCTTCATGTGTGGCCGAAGCTGGACTCCCAGTTTCTGAAAGCGTTCGATCATCCTCCGTGCATTTCTCTTCACTTTGTCCACATCCACCACCAGAGCAGGAGTACACAACGCTGAGATGGGCCCCCCCTCCATTCTGAAAGAACACACACAGATATTTGCAAATGCAATTAAATTCTCATGCGTGACTGGCTTTAGCTCATGTCATGGATAAACGTCCAACAGCAGCACTATCCCAAAACCACAAAACACGACATTTACATTTACATTTACCTGAGCCTGTTAATGTAACCTGTCTTTTCATGCACCATTAAATAAAACTGAGCTGCTTGTATTTTTGGTTCAGTGTCATAAACCACTGACAACAGAGATAGAGAGAAAAAAAACAAGGTTAATCCACCAGATATTGATTTCTCCAAAGTTTAAATGCTAAAAGATTGTTTATTTTATTGAATTGTAATAAAAGTGACTAGAAAATGTTTTTGTTTTTTAAATTATTATCTTTAGTTTTCTGCTGCTGTAACTAAAAACCCATTCCACATTTTAACTTGAAACTTTTACAGGAGAGGTTTCTGACACGACTCCTTGATGATGGTGCATGTTTGTGTCCAGATTTTGTGTAATTTTCACTGGAATCAAGGATGTTACTGTGAATTCTAAAAAAAAAAAAATCACACACATGGTACCTAATAATGTCTATAAACATGATCAATTCCTTAGTTATTTTCAATATTTCATTTTCTGTCTATTAAACATGTTTACTTTGAAATATCTGAGAAAAAAATACAAAACAAACAGGTGATTCCTTAATGTTTCCATGTGACTTTTTTTCCAAAGCAGAGTATATATTATTACACTCAAACTGTTTTGCAGCTGTGTTTGATTGTGTAATGAGACCTTTGGACTGTCAGCCTCCAACAAGGACAAATATACAGCTTCATAAAACTGTATACATTTATGCATTAATAATAATAATGATGATGCATGAATAGAATAAAACACATAGACTGAACTTAAAGTTAAGAATAATTAAAAACACAGGATCGTGATTTTCGTGTTACTTTGAGATCGTCCTGAAGATGCGTTCAGTAACACACAGAACTTTGAATATAAGTGAGATATAATGGGCATTAAAATGCATAAAGTGGTTCCTGCATGTTGTATTACCTTCGTAAATAACTTACCTCAGTATCCTGAACTGAACCTCAGAGTCTGCAAAACCATAGACTTGGAAATATGACTGATCACGTTACTCTGTACGGTGTCCCAGAGCGGACAAACTTCACCAGGACATAAACTCAAACCAATGCAGCACAATGTGTTTATTAACAGTCTGTGAGGATTCTGTTAGTGATTTATTTAACTCTGATGGTGATCATTTTCATTATGAAGAGTCTGAGGCCAAATAACTAAAAAAAACTCATCATCAACAAATAATTTACTTCTATTTAACGCATTTACAGCAGTTCTTTTTTTTTTTTTTTTAAGAATTGAATCTTGATTGTTTATTAATGTTTTAGAATTCACTTACTTTAAATGTATTAATATAAATCTGTGCATTATTTTTTACCAACAAAAACAAATAACATAGAAAGAAAAAGTTTTCTGGAATAGTATTTTCCAAATTTTAATTGATCCACTAAAGGTTTGAACAGCTTTTGCATCCAATAAATTGGTGCAAATGAGACAATAATATAATGTAATTCCCACAGAAAAACAAAGTATGAAATTCTCCACAAACTGAGCAATAAGTGTTACGTTGTGAGTGGAATTTGCATGGATGTAAATGAGTGAATATTCATTAATTTGGTGCAAACCCAGACCCTTTTACTTTAAATTTTGCAGTTGATGCCTGCAGGAGGCTGGTGTTAACTGTGCATACACTCACCTCTCATCCATTTTGTAAACCTGGAACCTGAGTGTAACAGCTGCTGAACACACAGCGTCAACATCAAAGACGTAAATGTACACAGGAGTTTAAAAACAGTTATTTCAGCCAGTGTGTGTGATGCTGCTGCCAGCTGTGAGTGCCAAACTGGCAAATCATCAATCCAGCGGTATTCAGACCTGCCTGAATCACATTAAAAACTGGATTCAAAAGAACAAATAGAAGAAATAGCATGAATGTTGGTTTGTGGAGAGCTCCATGGATTATTATTATTGACCGATATGTGTGCTGATATAATGAGTAAAGCCAGAAACACTAGAGATTCATCTGCAAAACAAGGGCAAAATCCTGTTTTGCATAATGATATTATTCGCAGAGTTCACAGCTCTTTGAAACAGGTTGTCAGTGCAAATGGTACTGCGATTGTTGAAACCATGGTAACAGTCACTTACACTTAAGGGGCACTAATATGAATAAATGATGAGCTGTAATTTGTGGTTTGTTTAATTCAATGATGTGGTGGAAGGGAGGAGTTCTATCTTCATGATTAATTGGATCAATCTGATGATATTTCACTTTGTTGTGGAGGCTTATTGGAGCTATTTGCAGTTGGTTTTATTAATATTAAGTAGCTTAATTACTAGTTTGTTTTGCTAATATTAATTTGCATGATTTAGGGTAAAATGTATTTATTAAAGTAGTGCATTTATTCTTCGTTTTGGATTAGGTTTAGTTTAAATGGACTAGCCAGACGTTTACATGTAGGTCTGGTGAAATCTAGCACATATGGGTTTTTACAAGATTGCAGGAAAGCTGCCGACTGATTTCCTTGTCTACGAGTTTGAGGCTAAACTTCTAATAAAAACATGCTTACCCAAACTTATAATACGGTATAGACATGTATTATTTCAGCTGACCTGCATAAAAAACAGTCCTGGATGATTTTTATTACAATTTTGAACTACGGACAAATCACCACTACAAGGCTCATCATACACATAAAATGTAATATGCATGTTTGTGTTGTGTTTCTTTATAGTTTCCTTCTATCAAAAAGTAAAACCCACTTACTAACTCACATGTTTAATGACAAATGTGACTAAAATAATCCAAACAAATCAAACAGAAATCTATGGAAGACAAAAGCAGGTTGGGTTCACCACATGAGGCTTTATTTGGACTTCATGTTTACACTTGTTCTTGTTTTATCTCCTTGTGTGTCTGTGAATATGTGTCATTCCAAAAAGCAAAATGTGTCTCTGTTTGCTTGTGAGATTCTGATGTGTTTTTTTTTCCTCAGTTGTGCATGTGTGACTTTATTTTTTTTCCCTGGGAAAGACATGGCCACGCGTTCTTTTTTTTTTTTTAAACCTCTGAACAAACTATAGTAATTACAACTATTACATGAAGTAAACACATTTTGAGGACCAGTCAGATGGCTTTGTCCTTTTTATATTTTAGCACCTTTAATGTATATACTGATTTGGTGAAGAGAGACTGAGATAGAAACAGAGGGAGAGAAAACTCTGCAAACTCAAAATCAGTATAAAATAAAACAAAACAAAGCCTACTGTTTGTCTCCTACACATTCAATAATCATACACCCCTCCTTTAGGCTACTTATGAGTGTCTTTGGTTGCAAAATGTGACCATAGATTTAGAATGAATAGAATAAACACAAAACAGTTCACTGGAAAAAAAATCTGAATCTTACCAAGTGTATTTTTCCCATTTCTTGTACAAATATCTCATCACACTTAAAATAAGATATAATCACCTAAAGAGCAACTTTTCAAGAAATCTTTGCAGGATAATTTTCACTTGTCCCATTGGCAGATATTTTTTTTTTTGTTGTTGCTTGAATTAAGCAAAAAAAAAAAAGGAAAGAAAGAAATCTGCCAATGGAACAAGTAAAAATGATCTTTGTAAGATTTCTTGAAATAAGATTTTCAAGATCTATTGTCTAAAAATAATAGTTACTCTTTAGGTGATTATGTCTTATTTTAAGTGTGATGAGATATTTGGGTTAGAAATGAGAAAAATACACTTAGTAAAATGTGTTTTTTTGCAGTGATGAACATTGTAAAACCTTGTGTGTGCATGTGTGTGTCTGCTGACCCTGAATTGTTGAACTTTTTGTAACAGATTGTCATCCCTGTCAACAGTAGCCATATCAGTGCTTTACACCTGGTAATGATAATAACTGATCTTTGTATTATGTAACACTGAAGGAGCTCCTTTCATTCTAATTCAATGGTGTAAAGCGTTACAGTTCCTGACTAGCATATCCAGCGGATGAAGCGGTCGAAGAAAGAGGGTTTGTTCAGGACGTTGTAGTCTTCTCCTCTAAAAACGGCTGTTGTGTCTCCTAGCGAAATCTTCTGCAGCACCTCCTCGTCTGTGTCGGTTCCCATGGCGATCACCGTGGGAACGCCTTCTACTCGCCTCATAGCAGTCACGCCCTCATCCAGCTGGTCGATGGAAGTTACACCATCAGTGATGAAGACGAAGGCCACCTCAGCGTTACGGCGAGCCACACGGGTGTTCTGAAACAAACGCAATGTACAATATTAAGATCGTTCATCCTGGAAATTTTAATCCTTCTCTTCATTTCAGGCATTCTGATGGTTGATTAGCATAATTTTGGCCATTTATGCGTCAGTTTAAGGCGGAAATGAGTTTGTAGGAAGGAAAACACAACACTGATGTGGTGATTAGTATACTTTTTTTTTTTTGGCTTAAAATATTTTTTAAAATGAGCTTTAAAAGATGAAAATAATTATAACAAGTGGTTCCAGGCACAACAAACCCCACCCCCTCGTATATATTGTAGCTTATTTTGGCATCGATCCAGCTGATGTCATCATGCCTATGTGTGTGCTGATGTCAGCGTGCCTCTATACGTGCCAAGTTTGACGCAAATTGAAAGTTAATTAATGTTTTTACAGACGTGAAATTTCGCCCGTTATAAGTAAATGGGGGGAAAAAAAAGGATTTTAAAAATTCATAAAAAATTTGAACTTTGATCTACTTTTACCAAAATGTAACGGGATCTATTCCGAGTCACTGTCAATCGATAAACCAAATTTGGTATGAATTCAGCCAGTAGTTTTACTGCTAGAAGGTTATCAAATAAACAAACCCAACCAAAAACAATACCCCTCTCCTCCCCTTCGGTGGGCGGGGTAATTAGCCTGGGGTATTTGTATGACCACTAGAGGGAGAAGTGAGTCACTACAATGACTTAACAGAACTAAAGATTCTAAAGCACAGTATTATTTTGACTGACTACATTTTTGTTTTAACTAATAAACTTGAAGATAACATAAAACAGATGTATGTAAACAAAGAACCTTATATTTTATTCAGTGAGTGATCTAGTCTATAGATACGTAGCACGGATTCATTAGTGATTTTGCTCCTAAGTGTGTTCTGGTATAACACTTGCTCCTGCTGTTGAGAGTCTGTGGTATCTGTGAAAAAACCCCTTTAACAGATCATGTGCATTTCAGGAAGATTCAAAACATACCAAACACATCTGTGTTTTAACCTGATTTTAGGAAAATTGCACAACACATTTTGGCCTCAACAGATCCAAATGTGTCCTGTGTGTGTGAAATTGTTGAAACTTGCACAAAACATTCAGTGTTTGAAATAAAGGTGGAGAGAAAGGGAAAACATCCGCTCTAGAGCACAGTGTGTTTAATGAAGGGACATATGCAGATGATGAAAGTATTGGGGCGGGGGGGGGGGGTAGGTA
>JAPTYQ010000010.1:5836618-5858159 GCA_029814465.1 Ostorhinchus cyanosoma
AAGCAACATCATCAGGGGGCATTTCGAACAAGAAAGCTGAGAAGGGGGCACTCAGGTACAAATGGGGTGTGTTAGCAGTTAGCGACTACAGTTGTACCCCCCCCGGTCCCAAGTTTTTCAGTGATGGGGGGGGGGGGCAGCAGTGGGCTCATGATGGCATTAGTGGGACTTTGTTCAAAAAAGGTTGAGAAACACTGAATTAGAGAAAGTGCATTCAGATTTTTGTCTTTGTATTTGAACCCATAAAATGGTTTTAATGCCCATTAACAAATAAAATATCCAATAACCAAACTAAACAAAGTCCAGTCTTTGTGATGGTTTCTTAATTAACTTTCGAAGTCTTCAGAATCTGCACAAGTGTCAGCGCATGTTAACAGATGAATGGGTTTAACATGCATGTGTGGACAGTAGGCCTTCTGATGTCTCAACATGCAAACACATGTACAGAAACCTACAAAAACATGTCATCTCTTCATGCCGTAGTTTCGTGGTATTCTTACCGGTCTGCCCTCGGGTCCTCGGTGACCTTTGGCCCCTTTATGTCCTGGAGGCCCTGGTTCATCGTTCTGTGAGAAGACAAATTGATGTGGACATTACAACAGAGACCAAAATCATAACAGAGACCAACATCCATGTTCAATGTTCGTTTCTGTGTGGAAACAGAGTTAAAATACATGTACTAAATAAAATACTAGATAAAACACAACAAATTAAAAACCATGAAAATTAAACACATCTAGAGTCTTAATTAGTTAAAGTGTCAGTAGTTACATATAGAACAGCTACTTTGAAGTAAAAAGCATCGGTCTGAATGATCAAAGAACAAAATATAGAGTCGAACAAAGTACAGATCACACAAAAAGAGCACTGCGTCTGAAAATTACATATGGAAAGGAACATTTTTACTGAATTTATTATGTAAAACTGCAGTCATGCATATGAACATCATTAGAGAGTTTTATAAAAGATATAAATTTCACTGCTGTTCAATCTATTTCACTGTCCTCGACATTGATAGAGATCACTGTGTCATCAGCAAACAGTTTGATGATGGATTTACATAAACAAACACATCATAATAAAACTTGCCAGCTAAAAAAATGGGTTAGCTTTTGTCATAAAGCCACTTGATTAGCATGTATAAAAAAAGCTCCTGGAGGCTAAAATCACTTGCATATTTAATAATAGCACCTGGTTTATCTCTGATGTCTAAGGAGATACAGGAATTTCCTTTGGAACACCCTGCACATCCAGACATGAAGTTAGAAGATGAAGTAGGAATGAGAATGGGTTCAGCACAAGGATGAATCTGTTACATTTTGCTGCAGATCCATAAAGAGCAGTGGATTTTTTTTTGTCTAGTTAGGACATATTCATTAATTCCAGCCTTGTGGATCTTTGGTAGAAGTAAAGTCACGGCTGAACCTTTTGGCAGTGACACAAGTTGATTCTTTGAAGAAATGGGATTTATTTGTCCGCAAAGTCTTTGAAACATACACACTTTTTTAAAGCTGTTTCTCAATGTACTTCTGAATTATGTTAAAAAAATAATAATAAAAACAAAAAATGTCTGTAGCAATAAAGCTGGTGCAAACACACTTTGTGTCAATGCCAAAATTTGGGCCAGAACTATACACTGATTATCATGTTAAAATGAAACCTGTCAGTGGGTGGGATAGTTTAGAAAGCAGGAAAATGGGCCAGTGTAAGCATCTGAGTGACTGTAACACTGGACAGATTGTGAACATCAACTGGGTCAGAACATCCCCCAACTACAGGTCATGTCAGCAGTGGTTAACACCAACCAAAAGTGGTTTAAGGACAGATGACCAGATCTCAGTCAAGCATCTCTGTGACCTTCTGGAAAAACAATTCAGATCCATGGAGGCCAGTGGCCACACCGCAAATTTACAGACCTTAAAGGATCTGAGGTTAGATCTTTGCTCATCAGAGTGGTTTTTGCTACAAAAGGTGGACCGAGTCAGTCTGAGGCAGGTGGTAATGATGCTGTAGCTGATCAGTGTGTGTTCTACTACACTACCCCTCGAGTTCATCCTACAGCTCTGGTGAGAGAAGCTTCTAAATCCATTGCATAGCTGAACTGATGTCAGGTCTGCCCATGTTTGGCCAGATATCTACAACAGTGGTGCAGCTGCAAGTACAGTGAAGCAGCTAAAGCCCTGCAGCTGCTGCACCGTGATCGCAGTGAGACTGAAGAAGTGTGGAGAATTAAGCATTTAACAGTGTAAATCAGTTTAAGTCCAGTGTTTCCACAGATAATGCACACACTTAGAGCCAGTTCAGGAATAATGGTTTGATAAAGACTGCAAGCAGCTGCAGACAATTTCAAATAAGCACAAAATTGCACATTTCAAACTGATAGATTGTGTAATTCTCCAGGAATGGAAACACATGTGCATTGTACATTCAAGTGCAAAGTCTGTTTTAACAGGCTGTTCACTTAGATACAATGTTAAAGGGGTTTACAGTTAAGAGGAGCTGCTTGTTTTCTTATAATCAAAAACTGATACTGATCTGAGCAGATGTTGACTGTTGATGTTATAAATCAGATTTGGATTCAGGGAAAATCCATTACATAATATTTTATTACCTCATATAAGAGTCATTAATAGATGAATTATAAATGGAATTGTGTATTTCCTATCTACTGCAGATTCTTTTTGTCGCGTAATTATTTGCAGCTCAGATTTCAAATGAAAGGCTGTGAAGGCAAAGAGGCAAATCTGTATCATAAATGCACAAGTCCTGCACAAACATCTACATGGAGACGTTTACGGATGAGGAGCAGGCAGAGAAAGAGAAGGTAATGGCAACCACCTGGCCTTTAAGATGCACTCATGCATACTTGCCGTCAGCCTTGAATCAGAACACACACATGCACATGCACACACACACACACACACACAAACGCACACGGTTCAAATTACGGAGCTCTCTGAACTTCAAAAAAACGAGTTAAAGAACATGGACCGTATCATCCGCACATACTTCATGACCTTAAATTTATTGCGTCATATTGACAACACGTAGCCAGATGTGGCTGTTTGTGGAACTTTGTCAAATACATGTATATTATCATTCCATCGAGTATTAGCTAAAGAGTTAAAAAGTGAAGTCAAAGTCAAAGGTCTGAGTCTGTCTCCACCTTTATCTTCTCTGACACACCCCTGTCTATCCCCGCCTGTCGCCTCTGGCTAGAAAAAGTGCAGGCTCATATACACATGTCTGTACAGTGTCGACATATTTAAACAGTTTAGAATAGAAAATCATCAAATCACAATTAATCCAGCATCATCGGACAGTAAGCAGGTTTGACGTCTCATCACCTTGTGTCAAACTATTTCTTCCACTCTGCCGTCCAAAACAGTGAACAGCCAAGTGCAAAATTTGTGGAAACAAACAAGTTACTGTTCACAGAAAAAAAAAGAAATGTTACAGCCTGTTAAAAAGAGGGAAAAACAGATGGAGACAAAGGGAATCTGTTGGATTCATTTTTTCCATTGAGATGGACAAAATATAGCATCTCATTATGAATTTGAATGGAGGGCTTTTGGTCATGGATTGATGAATGGAGGAACAGTAACTGGAGAATGGATTTACTGCTGCTTAATTCAATTATTTTCACTGCTGTGGACAAGAAGTTTTGCAACAGCTTCATGTTTACAAAATAATTTCCGCTCCTTTTTCTCCGGTTTTTCTGCTGCTTTTCTATTTGAACCTCCTTTTTATCCATCCTGACCATCTAGTACGGTAGATCTTACTAAACTGATGAGTCTGTTTTTAGTTGAAGTCATATTTAATGGCACTTTTGCTGCCACATGACTCATATTATATTTTGTGTTTGGTAAATCACATGAACAAGGGCATTTACATTGATCATTTCTACCCCACCCCTCGAAGGGGAGGCAGGGGTAATGTTTTTGGTTTGGTTTATTTGTTTAGTTGTTAACACTTTAGCATCAAATCTATTGGTTGAACTCATATCAAATTGGGTTTATAGTTTGCCGGTGACCCAGAACAGATGTGATTACATTTTGAGAAAAGTAGGTCAAAGTTTTACTTATAATGGGCCAAATTTCATATCGCTATAAAAATGTAAATTTTAACTCAATTTACTTAAACTCTTCACAGTTTGAGACCAGAGCTTGTTATGCTTCTGTTTTCTGTGCTCAGTATTAAATAAGTTGAGCAGTCAGTTAATCCACTGGTTCTTTTTTTTTTTTTTGTATATTTACCAACTGTCCAATTCCATCACTTTTAATCAATATTTACATTATTAAGTAGAATGGTTCAATCTGGATCAAATACTTTTACTTTTTACGTTTATTTTAAAATCAGTACTTTTGTACTTTTACTTCAGTGCTTTTTCCCCAGAATGCTTTTACTTTTACTTAAATACATTTATGCCCCTGTGTCTGTCCTTTTACTTGAGTACTTCATCCACCACTGCTACCTATTCCCTGGCACAATTTTGCAAAGACCTCATGGCTGCAGCTACATTGCTGTACTCATCGCCTCCCAAGATTAGTCTGATCCATTTATCAAAATACAAAAGAGCCAAACAACCAAGAGAGTTTTTATCTCTTATTTTAGAACGACAGCGAACGGTGCCAGACTGATCTCCAACTCAGACAAAGCTCTAATGACATGCAGCGTTTGCTAAACAAACACTGATTACTTTTTATGATCTATTGTAAATTCTTATAAAATGTCAAACTAGAGTTGATGGTGCATTAAAACAGCTGGAGAAAAAGTTGGGAGGTGTTTTTTTTCTAATTAAGGACGAGCATAAAGTTGAATGTGAGCAGCTTCATGACAAAATGTCCTGTGCTACACAAAGTCTTGACGAGGGGTAAACAAGTCAAGTCCTGTTAATTTTACGGTTACCAACAGAGAGGTCAGAGTGCACGGAGGTAAATGAGAGGAAAGTAAAAACATGTGCGGAAATGTTTACGTCATAAAACACAAGCCGTGGAAATGCAGTCGATTCAATGTAAACACGACTGAGTTGAAGCGGGGGTTAAAGTGTTAAAACTGGCACGCTACAGGGACACGAACCGTCACACACATGTACAGTTGTCACACACATGCACAAACTGACACACACATCAGAAGACTAATGCTCTCCCTTCATCCTCTCAGCTCATTTCCTGGTATCCTTGACAACCACATATACACAGCTGCATCAGCTCACAGTCCTCTTGATATTCACACACATACACACACACTGAAACGTGTTCGGATCAACTGAGGAAAACATTTCCAGCTGCAAAACATAAGAACACTGAGCGTGAGATAAATAGATGTAAAACAACAAGAGCAGTAAAGTTTTTTCCTATGGGCAAATGCATTAAAAAAAACAAATGAAAGAGAATGTAAATGATGAACAGTATCAAATATACCATTATCAGTAAAAGGAAGCCGTAAAAAAGAAATATGTAAATGTGCCCATAATACCAGAGATGTGACTCACATCCTGTCAGCTGCAAAAAAGGGATTGAGGAGAGATAAAATGAGATCAAGAGTGTGGGGAAGCGCCAAAACAGAAGATGAGAGGCAGACTCACATCAGGGCCGGGATCTCCAGGCTCTCCATCGTCTCCTTTGGGTCCAGGGGTTCCCTTTCCACCCTGAAGGTCACACAGGAAATGTTGGGAATAACTGTAGCAACTGATTTTCCGCTGAGCTTAAAACTAAGATATTCATGTCCATGTTCAAAGTTAGGATTTCCAACAAATAGAAATATGATGCACTGTATTTTGTAACTAACAACGGTGGAAAGTCATTGAATACATTTGCGAAAATCCTATCCGAGGTACTTGTACTTTATGAGTCATGATTATTACTATGTTGTAGTTACTGTTTACTTTCAAGATAATTTTACACAATGGATACTGCTGTGTAACAAACTTTTACATCACATGGTTTGGATTAAACCATCGTCCAAAAACCAGTGTGTAGTCAGACTCACAGGTCAGATGTCTGGGTTATTAACAGCTCAGACATAAAACACTTTTTTCTGTTTTTTTGTTTTGTTCTTGTAAATGTCTCGTAATTGCTTCATTTACATAAATGTTCAAACCATCGTACAGTTCAACAATAATCAAAGGTTAAGGAAAAAGAGTTGTGTAAAAGAAGTCTACTTTTTGTTATTTTTCTTGTGTCACTAATCATTTTATGAGCCTTCAGATTTATTGTGTGTCACACTAAATAAAGCTGGACATAAAAGCAGTGCAAACAAGTAGTAAAACGCTAAAATGCAACAAAAATGCTGATATTTATTAACTAGTACTACAATACCAATATTTTAACTATACTTTCCTGTCAATACCTCTGTACTTTTATATGTGATGGAGTATTTATCCATGTCTGTACGGTTACTTTTACTCAATCAAAGAATCTGAAAGCTTCTTCCAATGCTGGCAGCAACTGCACAGCAAACATGCACAACATTTTATCTGTGGATACACGTCAGCCCAGTATCTGACTCTAACTGTCTGATATATTTTGGAAGTGAAAACAGGAATTTCAAAGATGACGTACCGGCTCACCGGAGTCTCCGCGCGGTCCAGGATAACCCTAAGAGAGTCACAAATGTTCAGAATCCACTGATGTGCATTGGGTAAAGTCAGGTGAACATGTATATCACATGTGACACATACCTGGAAACCATGGCAACCTGCAGTTCCATTTCCTTGGACACCGACTTCACCCTAAATTGAAGACAAATACACACTTACATCTTCATCCACACACACATGTTTCCTTCACTCGCTGTCTGGCATTCTCACCCTCTCCCCCATCTGGCCTCTGTCTCCTGGAGCTCCTTTGATTCCTCTCGGCCCTTTGGGTCCCTGAGAACCGAAAAAAAGGAAAAAATGAGGAACATATGATTTTTAGCATGGCATGTGCTAGTTGAGAACATTTGGGTTTTGTCAGGATCTGTTATCGTCCACGAACATGTGTATGAGAGCGTTTTAACTGTTCATGTAACAAAGAAGAATCTACAATATATCCGGTTACTTCAAAAATCCACTCATTAATAATCCAATATGGAGCTCTGCAAAAAATTAAGAGACCACTCTAGATTTCCAGACCTGAACTCCATTAAAGTAATACTAAACACAAAAACATGTTTTCTGTGCAGTAAAAAAAATCACAATACAATTTTAATGAAATGCATCAATGTCAAAAATCATATCAATCAATATTTTGAGCCATTCACTCATTTCATGATAAAGAGCAGCCTACATTTAATACTGGTTTAGTGTGACTCATGAAACAGCATCATGAAATTTAAGTTGAAAAATAAATGTTATGGCTTTAATCATGTCCTTCAATCATTCAAACCTCATTCCTTTTCATATTCAGAACCAGCAGACTCACATAAGCAGTGATTTTGCTTCATTAAACAACTTTCTTGATTGGATAATGTGTTTGTTTGAATGTGAAATATCATATTGAAACACTTGTGTCACAAGTACAAAGGCTGTAGAAGTGTGTGGTTTGTCTGGAACATTTGTTTACTCTTTAGAGCTTCAGTCACTGTCTCTTTATGACGGTGAGAAAAAGCAGCAACAATGCATACATGTAAGTGAATATTGAGAGGTAAATTAAAACCTCAAACTAAGCCTTTCAGAGCTTCTTATGGTTCTGCATGAGTGTCTTGTGATTCTGTCATGGAATGAACCTGAACTATTCCTGTCTCACCTCCATCTCAGCCTGTTTTCTGACTGTTTAACTGTTTCCAGAGTCATGAGGTAGCTGGAGTTACACTTTAAAAACCTCTGGAATGTCATCAAAAGGAAGATGGATGGTCACAAGCATAAAGCTCTGACAGTAATGTGGACAACTGGGGGAGACATGACCAGACACATGAAAGTTGTTTTTTTTTTTTTAAATCCTGGTTATTGCACCAACTACTGACATCTGAACTCTGAAAACATTCAAATGTGTTGTTTAAGGCCTGAAAACCAGGAAACACCTTTTCAGTATTTTGACCAATTGTAATTTTCTGCAAATAAAACCAACTTTCTATTTGAAATTTGGGAGAAATATTTTCTGTCAAGGATAAACAAAAATGTTTATTTTACTCAAATTCTTTGCTTAAGGCTGAAAATGTGCTTCTTTTTAGTTTATTGTCTTTGTTTATTAGGAACAGTGTAGGAACTGAAGGTACGCAGGAGTTTTGTCATAGTTTTCATGTTTAACCTTTCTCCAACTCACCTCATTTAAGCATTTAGATACATTTTTCCAAATACTCAGAAACATATATAGTTGCAGAAGAAATTATTACTTTGCTTTGTTTTCTTCAGTTTCTTGTTCATTTTGATGCCTGGTTCAACTAAAGGTCCGTTTGTTTGGACAAATATAATGATAACAACAAAAATAGTTCATAATAGTTTAATTCCAGAGCTGATATCTTTCCATTTTCCATGTTTTCGTGATCATAACCAAAATCACTTCAGTGCTTTCATCAGTAACTATGTCATTGTTCTGACAAAAACAGTGCTTTTATTCATTCCATGTTTTCTTTTCTGTCTGTTTTAGTCACATGATCCACACTGGAGTTAGGACTCAATTGCATAACTATTGTGTTTGGTGGCTTTTGATAGTCTAATAATTTTTTCCATGAGTGTGCATCATACCAATGGTTTCTTGTTTTTTCCAGAGCTGTAGATTCTTATATTTATTCTTCTATACTTGACTGATTATAATAAGTGATTTCACACATTTTGTAGGTGGTGTGGACTCACCTCTGGTCCCAGTGCACCCTCATCTCCTCTGTATCCAGGAGGTCCCTGCTTGCCAGACTCACCCTGAAAAACAAAAACTCAGTTTGTAAAATTCAAGTCAGTGGGTTTTGTCAGAAGTGTCCTCTAGTTCACCTGGAACTAAGCAATGTCAGTGTCTACGACCCACCCTTCACTACTTTGCAAAAATCCCCACTAAAAGGCCGTTAGGAAGGCGGCTTCAGCGGAGGAGGCAGAGTTGGCCAAGTTACAGCACAAGTCAGGAAAAAGTAAACCTCGGTCCTGGATGATGCATCACACTCTGGTCCAATGGAGGAGGACGTTCATTAATAAAGTTGTACTGCGGCGCTACCTGAGGTCATTTGTCCCGACAGTCTGCCTCTCTCATGACCAATCACCGTCTCTCCGGAAAAACTACACCACTGCTAAGTCAGTATTTTCTTTTTGGCACAGGTGGCTTAGTCACGTTCATCTTACACAGGCAGTTTTATATAACTCAAAATGTGTCTAGTGTGTAGTGTTTGCATTATAGTTTGTTAATAACACAGTAATAGTGGTGTGTTGTAGTCATAACATCATGTAAATATAATATAATCATCGTATAACTGCTGTAATAACCAATGAAAAATCTATGGAAGTAGAAATGGTCTTATCATTATATTGTTGAAACTTATCTTCACTTATGGTTCAAACATCCCTTTTGTTTCAAGTTAATACCATAAAAATGATATGTTTAATTATATGGTATTTCTACTTCATGACCTATTACCATGTTATTAGGAAGGTGTACTGAACATTGTACTATTTTTTAATTGTGCTGTTTTGCTTTGTCCTTCAGTGCTATTGTGAGGACTGGAATTTCCTTAGAGATCAATAAAGTATATTTATATTATTAAAAAAAACTGAAATTGACTACTGAAGTGCAGTTGATACGTTTCTTTACAGAATGGTTCACAATTATTGCCTTTTTTGTGGCCTCTGTTTTATTGGTCATTATGAATTTTACCCACCAGATTTACAGTAAATCCAAATTGGCGATGTTCGCTCTGGTACTTTGTGGTTATTCAATGATTTAAACGTGTCAGCAGATCTACGACTGCCATTAAAAGTGGGAAAGAAAATCCCTCTGAAGC
The DNA here is from genome assembly GCA_029814465.1 of Ostorhinchus cyanosoma. Lineage (NCBI taxonomy): Eukaryota > Metazoa > Chordata > Actinopteri > Kurtiformes > Apogonidae > Ostorhinchus > Ostorhinchus cyanosoma. Next base: position 5,846,525 of record JAPTYQ010000010.1, read on the forward strand.
TGTGCTCCTCACTGTGTTCGTCTTGTAGATTAGACATGAGTTATAGAAAACATAGACAAAACAAGATACTGTCTTTTTGAGGCTTTAACATTTGCATTGGCGCTGTTTCCTGGCTAACAACAGCTGAGTGCAGCTGCTCTGACCACTGAAAACACTTACTTCTCACATTTCTGAGATGGAACAAAACACTTGTAAAGTAATTATATTCTCTGTTACAACATCAACAAGTTTTGTAATGTGACTTTCCTTTAAAACAACAGATAACAGCAAAGTTTTAGAACGGAATTCTGTGTAATTGAATTTATTTTCAAAATTTTAAATACTTTATGTTTAATTCAAATAGGTTCATAGTTTGGACAACTTGTGCTCTGATTTGCTGCCACATTACTGTTACATTAGACCAATGGACGGGATGTAAATGTAATAATGTGTTTTTTACTTTTTACAAAACTAGACAAAGCTGAAACGTATTTTGAGGCGATTCTTACAGTTCTCAACCTTCGCTAAGCTAAGAAACTACAGCTACAGCATCAAAAAACACAGCAAATCCTGCAGATTCTGTGAAGTGCTTTATGAGGATCCAGATTTTCCTGTGCATGAGGTAGGACCTACATGTCAGTTATTCCGTATTTTCTGTGTTATTCAGCTTCTCACTGTTCATTCAGCACTGATTCAAACACAAAAGAGCCATTGAAACTTCTGACATCACGGAGGTTACCACAACTAACGCTTGTAACGTATTATTATTATTACACTGCCTGGTGCCTTATTAAGAAAACCATACTGAGGCTTTGGCTCGAGCAGACGGAGAGAAGAACTGAGTCAGAGGGGAAAGAGTGAGTGTTGATGTTCCCAGGAGGAGAAGGAGCTGAGAAGGAGAAGGAGAAGGGAGATGGGGCTTAGAGGAGTGGGCAGCGCTCTGGGGCAGGAGCCAGGTTCGCCTCTGTTTAGGCATCGGCCCAACGGACTCCCCCTCAACATGAAATATGGGCGCACAACAGGACGCATGCGCACACACACGGGACTACCGTTTTCTTTTTTCAAAGTGGAAAAGAAGGATGCTGCCAAAGAAAAAGTGGGTGGTTCATGGTCGGGGCCGTGCCGCCTCCTAAAACCCAACAGCTTACACAACAGTGGTCGGAGTACAGTAGTGTGCATCCTGTGTGTCCTCATGTAAACTGTATGTGTGTTGACAGTTGAGTGTGTCTCACAGGGTCTCCGTTGGGGCCGGTTGAACCCTCCCTCCCCTGCTCTCCACGGGGTCCAGGCTCCCCCTAAAGAAATAACAAAATAAAGATGTTCAAGACAATAAGACAAGAACGGGCCATAATGTTCATATGTAACTACTTTAGCATGTACCAACCAAGCAAGAAAAACAGATAACCCCCTTAAAGATCATGCACGCTTTCACTTTTTCCTTTTAAATACTGATGAGTGTCAACAGGTTCAACAAGCAAAAACAGAAAATAAGACCATGCAACTTCAAATAATTCTGAGAAATGTTATGTTTTTTTAGTTTATACATATGAGACCCTACATTAGACAATAAACTCTGAGTTACTGTAACACCAAACATTTGTGTGTGTATTTAGTTCAGTTGTGAATTGCAGTTTCATCAATTGTAAAATCAAATCAATAGATGGATAGACATTCCTGTGTGCAAATATGATTAAAACATCTGATAAAACAGATATGTAATGTATGATTTATAAATGTAAAAAAAGGGAAAAGTTATATTTATATTAATGAAGACAGGTGAAAAACACCTTATTTCAAAGTTTTTGCAGTGAAATATTATCAATAGCAGTGTTTGGGATTAACAAAGGTAAGGAAATTACAAATTATAGTAATTAATAATTAATAGTAATTACTTGTGACTGAGAAAAGTTGGCATTGACAGTTACAAAGGGTTTACATCTGAATATTTTCTATCTTAAAAAGGTTTATATGTTGAATATAACTTTCCTTCTGCTTTGGGTATTTTCTCCGAGCAGGAATGCCTTCTTTTGACAGATTTACACACAGATAATTCTCAAAGTCTAGACAGGCTCCAGTCATTTGGCAGCAAAATTTAAGCTTTGTTTTTGATTAGTTGCCTTGTTTGAATACGCGCCGCCTCTCATCTGACAGTCAAATCAACATATAAAAGAAGAGCGAATAATGAGAGCACGGGGGCGTCCTCCAGCCCTGATGATAGTTTTATCACCATGCAACGGCGCTGGTCTGAACGGAGCCCAGCTCTGGGGTCATGGTTATGGTTTTGTCAGTAACAGAAACTGAAACAAACGGTGGAACCTGACAGATCATGTGGACAGTCACAGGGTTTTAAAATTAACCAAAAATGTCTGGTTTTCATCCTTATTGACAATAAATGGCCACCAAAGCTTTGCACAAAGTAATAAAACCTTCAATTGTCAATAAAATACTAATGGGTGCCATTGTTCTGATTAATTTATTGGATGGTTTTTGTCAAATCAACTTCATGCCAGTGTAACATTACTCTTTTGGTTGTACACTCACTGATATTTTCAGGTATATTCCTTTTGGTTCAAATCCAAAACATACTTCTTTTTATTCAATTTGCCTACATATTAATACTGTTAATTAAAGTTGTGCAGAAGACGTCATAAAGGTTTCACTGTATTCGGTATTAACTGCTGTTTAAGGTTTGTTGCAATGTATAGCAAAGAAACCAATAAGCAATCAAATATAATAAACTACATTAATTATAACCAATTTCCTGTAACATAATGCATTTCAGAGGTGAATATTGTTAAGCCTCAAGGAATTTAACAGCTGCCAGCGACCAAAAGCATCTACTTATGACTTATGAACCACTAATCTTATTAATACAGTCAAATAGTCCAGGTAAAATGCAGTTTCTCAGCTTTTTTTTCCCTTAATTGGATGTTCAGAGGCTACACTATCATATGTAGTGAACAGAGAAAAACTATCATCTTCTGCAACATTGATTCACTAGTAAAACATGTAGTTTAATAAATAACAGAGTAACTTGTTTTTGAGTTCAGTTATTGAGATATTTAGCTAAAAAAGTCGCTTTTTTTTTAGTTTTTGTTTTGAAAAAAATATTTGTATTCACTCTGATCTTGTATGAACATCTACTTGATCATTAAACTAAATATAGGAAAATGACTGATTTTCACTATAAAATGCAAAATGGAGGATAATAGTATTTAACAAATTGTGATCAATCATTTAGGGAAGATTAAATGCAAAAAAATTTAAATTTAAATTGGAAGTTGCCACAAAATAGAACTAGATCTTTAAGAGATAAATCAATAGTAGAACACTGAGTTTCAGTTTATTAAAAGCAGCACAAAAGCTCAGATGATGCCAAACTGAAATTCTAAAGAAACGTTAAAACTCATCTGATTCCTAAGAACAAACAGTTCACTCTTCATCTCCTGCCAGTCATCTTCATCACAACTCACCAGGTCTCCTCTAGGACCTCTGTTTCCCCGAGATCCTTGCTCCCCCCTCTCTCCAACTTGTCCCTAAAAGGAGTGAATAAAGATGTTAATACATACTCTGGCATCTCTCACACAAACAGTTTCTCTCGGAGTAGTTAATCGTAGTTACTCTCTCTCCTGGAACTCCGTCTTGTCCTGATGCTCCCTGAAAACACACACAGAAGATCATATCAGAAAGGTCGTATGAGGTTTGTGTAGCCGATATCTGACGTATTAATCCTGAGATGTACAACGTACATCATCACCGCGCTCTCCTTTGTCCCCTTTGGCTCCGGGGGGGCCTGGTTCACCCTGTAACACAAGGATATCCATGTTATCTGCCTGCTTTTGTACATATATTAGTGAGAAAATACACACACATCACTGCTATTACAACCTCTGTTCACTGGCTCCTAATAAAACAAAGGTGCATTCTCCTAATTTTTATACATGTGACACATTTAACAGTGTCTGGATGCAGCTCTTCTGTAAGTTTCTTCCATTTTATTGTCATTTAAGGTGATTTTTTTTCCCCCACTGGAAACAAGGGTTGAAAGTCAGAGGGTGTTGTAATGGTGCCCAATGTGAAACTAATCTGAGGTGAATCTGTGATATTGGGCTTTATCCTCCTCAGACCTAAGACTTTATTAATAATAATAATAATAATAATACATCATTTTATATAGCACTGTTCTCGGTGCTCACAGACACTCCTTGGACCTGAACTCGTTCTTGAGAACTTGCACTATTGCTGAAAGTTGTCAAATCTGCACAATCTATTATTCTCCATGACATTTTGAGTCATAAAATTGAGTGATTTTTTGTTTATCTTTATTTATTTTGAGGACATTGTACATTAATGCACTTTGCTGTAAACACACCAGCCTAATGGTTATTTTTCACCTGCAGTCCCTGGACAGATAGTAAATCATCACTGTAAAAGGTGGCATAAGGTTATACTCGTAATCATTTTTAATACTTTTAAAACAACTAAACACAAGTTTCGATATTCAAAATCTACAATTAATAACATATCAGACAAAATAGTAAAATACATGTGGCACTTAGACATATTAAAAAATACAACAGAAAGAAGAAGCTCCAATTATTAATGTACCAGTTTTTTAGATGCATTTTGAGCTCATTATAAAATGTCAGTTCTCTGATTTCACTGGAATACAGTTCCACTCATGTGCAGCTGTAACTGCAAAAGAGGCCTGGGTTCTTCAGAACACAGAACCTTTATACAGGGATGCCCTTTATATTATTATTAGATTAAATTATTATATATTATAGTATTTATGACAGCTATGCAACCTGATTTTCCACTCTGTCTTTATACTTATGTTTATATTTATAAAACTACACAAATTTGCTTTATCTAAACTTGTCTTGTTCACTTTATGGTGAAATAATCACTGTTGTTTATTAAAACCATTTCTTTTTTATAATATGTATATTTTTGTAACATGATTGATCACATGATGTCATTGAAAGGATGTTGGACATTTAAGATGTTTTCTCTGTATATATTCAGATATTTCTCTTTTATTGCTCATACATTTATAAGGTGTGATGTTGTGTGTTTGCTGTACATTTTTTCTTTTTATTTTGAAGACTCTACCAGTAAACCTGACATCCTGGTGTCTGTCTCTGTGCTGATGTACCTGAGGTCCCATACGACCATAGTTTCCAGGTCTTCCTGGTTCACCGTTCAGTCCAGTATCACCCTGAAATGAGAGCACATTATCTTCAAGTACAATATTCAAAGGCAGTTTTCGATCCTAAAATATTTCCTTTTTCATATCTCACCTTCTCTCCTTTCTGTCCATAAGAACCAGGGTCTCCCTTTGGTCCTGGCTCTCCCTGCAGACCCTGAAATCAGACACAAAACACTTTCAGCACTTGATCATAAGCAGCTGAAGCCACAACATTCAGATGTAGGCACATATAGGCTTATGTGTTTATTTACAGGATGACTATATGGCTTCATTTAAACAGTCTGACAGAAGGGAATGTAAACGGAGTTGTGATTAAAGAGCCGAGGGCTTCAGTCGCTGTGGCCCAGGGGTTCCAGACACAGAGGCGTGATGTTGGTCAGAACTCAACCAAGACCAACATTCCTAAACATGTAACTGCAGCTAATGGCTAATCTGTAAACAACACGGCCGCAGCCAGTGGTTAGTCTGGAGTCTGTGTGTGTTCTGATTTAACGAGGAAATGACAACGATGAAACAAAGGTAAAGAAATTGTGGAACTCAGTGACGTCTCAGTTACGAATCCGAAAACCTGATGTTAGTGTCAAACAATATGTTAACCCTTTATCGGGCAAGTGCCTATTTATGGTCATTTCCATATGCATTACGAGACAGTGACAGCAACAGTGAGAGTGAGTCAACAGTCTGAGGTCCAACGTGGTCTCCAGGGTCTGGAAGGTCCACCTCTGCATGAACAGTGAGTGGACCGGCTTTGTTCGGTACCAGGAAGGAATGGTACTAAAGTAAGGAATGATGTTCAAAGGGGTCATGTGTAGTGGACAGGGGTCTGGATCAGCACTTAAGTTGGTCGAATGTTTTAAAAATGAGGTTCTAATGTTCAAAAATACGTGTTTCATGTGTTTTTCTTGCATTTTCTATATAGACTTCTTGGATTTAATTTTTTTTGCCACTAATGTGTAAGGAATCAAATATGGTAACTTCATTGACCTTGATTTTCTAATTAACAATAAAAATGTTTAAAATCTTCACAAAAGTAACTAGAAAAGCACCCCCCCCCCTTCTGAATGACACCAAAATGTTTGTTCCTTGTGCCAGTATCAACATTTCCTGAATAATTTATCAAAATTCTTCCATAGCGTTTTGACTTACGATGCTAACAGACAGATAAACAGACAAACAAACCCTGATGAAAACATACTTCCTTGGCGGAGGTAATAAAGTCTTGTTATGCCCTCCACTAACGCACTAATGTTTAAATTTCAGAGTGTTTCTGTCCGTGTCCTATAGACGGTTCATATCTGCTGATGGATTCCCGTCTCCATCTGGTTGTGATCAAACAGTCTGCAGAGTGTGAAATCTGACTGAAGGGCAGTTGAATCACGGCTGCACCGCGAGATCATAACAGTGGGATTATTCTGACATATACAACTCACGTCTGATCCAGGAGAACCTTTACAGCCGGGAAGCCCAGGGTAACCAGGTTCACCCTAATGAAGGAAACCACAGACACATGAGTTCAGGAGGTCAACACGTCATCAGAGCTGCACTGGTTTGACTTTCATCTAAAGCTCACCTTGCGTCCATCATTTCCATCATGTCCGCTTTGGCCTTTGTCTCCCTGAGGATGAGAGAGGCAGGTGGAGCAGGACGTTTAGACTTGAAAGCAACAAAAACAGAATGCTTCTGCAGATCACACTGTCAAGACCAAGAAAAGCTCACCTTGTAGCCTTTGAGTCCTCTATCACCCTGCAGAGAACACACACAACGGTCAGACATGTCCATAAACACACTGGAAAAAACTCTGAAACTTACAAATGTTTGTAGGTTTTGACTTTACCTTTACTCCTTTGTCACCACGGACTCCCTGGAAACGTAAATACACACATTATTATTATTATCAAGGCATGAACGAGTTAAACTGGATCTGATCTAAACTGATTAATCAATCATAATACATAAGAGTTTCAGATTGAATTTTAGCGATTACATCTATTTTGATCTGTTTCTACATCATGAACAGTTTGAAAAATTACAGATTAATGATGTAGCGCTAATATTATTGTGTCTTTATGATTTAGTTAAGTTTAACATGAGGATAACATGAAAAAAATAACTGATATCGTAAAGAAATTACACAGATTTGTTTGAGGACTTGGTGGAAAATCTCTAGTTTTAATCCACTTATTAAATTTATTACAATAATTAATGAAATACAAATAATAAATACATGTATAAAAACACATGTATTTACTGTTTTTCTTCATTACTTATTGTGGTGGATGTATGAATGAATTAACTTGTGACACTTTACAGAAGTAGCGTTCCAACAGTGCATGTTTTTTTTAACAATATACTAACAATAAAGTCATTCTATTCTATTTTTGAGAACATTTGAACCTGAAATTCTCAACTAAACATATTTTAATGGATGCCACTGACTATAATAACTAATTTGTGGAATCATATCAACTTCAAATTGGGTGTAACATATTCATTTGACATTTTCAGCTCCACTTCTTTTGGTTAAAGCCTGATGCATGCACACTTATTTGCAATTTATTTTAATGGATGTGCATTAAAATAACAAAATACTCCAGTCTTAATTAACCCTCAAAGACCTAAACAGTCAGCAACATCCAAAAGCATCTACAGATTTAAAAGGTTTAACAACCACTAATCCTATCAATACATGTAAATAATTCAGGTAAATTACAGTTTGACATTTTTCGTGGTCATTACATATGACCCATTTGGATGTTCAGAAGCTCTGTAGTTACCATGGAAACCCTATCATCTTCTGCAACATTGACTCCTCATTAAAACCAATGTAGTTTAACAAATGACAGTCACTTGTTTTTATATTCAGTTAATGATATATTCTGCTGAAAAAGTCACTTTTTCTTCAGCTTTCTCTGTTTTAACATGATAAGTTTTGAATTTACTCTGAGCTTTTATGAACATCTACATGATCAGTGAATTAAATACAGAAAAATACTTGGTTTTCACTGAAAAAATGCAAATTACAGAGAAGAGTATAATGCAAATCATATAATTAACTGTGACAAATCACTAAGGAAAGGTTCAATGTCAAGAACATTAATTTGTAAGTCACCACAAAAATAATTCTAGTGCTTTAAAGGTTAAATTTGTATTTTTGTTTGTTCGGACGGAAGAAGCATCACAAGTTTATACACTGATGGATGCTGTGAGTAGTGTTTTGGCAAATACTTTTACCTAGATTCAACAACCTGTGCATTAGTACATTCAAATAAAACAGAATTCGTCTCCCACACAAGCATTAGAGCAACAAATGACAGACTCTCAGACTTCTCTCCAAACGTTTGTATCATCAGTTAAAATTAGTGACATTCCTACTAATACCAACCTCTGTAACATTTACAACAACGGTAATAAACATTTATGTAAAACTACTGTTCAGTTTAGCAGGTTCATCCTCCTTTAAAACTTCTATTGCTGACAGATTTCTTATACATTTTGTTATAAGTACATGAACCTTTTCTCCAAATATCATTTATGTTCTGTTTACTTCAATGCAAGTGCTTGACCTCACGTCTTCTAAAATGTTGTATTTAGGTTTAAGTAGAGGAGCAGATGTGAAGGGGGAAAAAATGCATGGAGTATGTTTGTTGGTTGGTTGTTATGTGTGATGTTTTGCTTCATCAATTCAATCCATGGTGAAGCTTCATCTGTGGGAAACTGTGCACAAAAGCATACAATGACTTTTGACACATTCTGAGGATCTGGTTATTTGATTGCATTTGCTTGTTTTGTATTTTTCGATTGTAGACATTACATTTTTTCAATTTCACTGAGTTTATCTCGTTTTAAGGTTTTAATATCAGTCTTATGTTACATTAACGCTGCAGTGCTTGAATGTCATTTGGCATAAACCCCACACAGACTTTCAGGATAATATAATTCAAATGATTGTAATTAACATCAGACTTCTGCATCTACTACGTCCTGTGTTTCCAGGCTGTAGAAAACCTACACCCTGGTGTCCAATCATAGGTGATTTTAGTCAAATAGGAGGTATTTCATACATGACTGACAGCTATAATAACCAATCACTAATCAGATTTTGTCAGACGTGACCTGAATGTGACTGTGTCTTAGTGTGAAAGCGTGGAAATATCGTTTCACTTTCCCATAATGACATGAGACATCTTCAGGTTGAACTGTATTTATATTTAATCTTTTGATTTGGACTCAGAGGAGAGAGCTGCAGATGGAAGGTGTGTATTTCCTCATTTCAGCTCCTGCAGATTTTAACATATTTTACCCAGTTTTTGTCTTCATTCTACTTTTGTCTATGTCTCACATGTCATTTCCTCTTCATAAAACACTTTTGTATATCTTGCATTAAAGGTGTAAACAATAGAATTAGCCTAACATTAGCTATAACCCTGTGGTCTTTAATAACTATACCTTCATTCCACTGTAACCGACAGGACCAGGATCTCCAATGCTGCCCTGTAAGATAATAAAAGAAAAAAAATTAAACCATATTAATAAAATGTTCATCAAAGCTCAATGATCAAGTCAGATTTGGTGATTCCCATCTTTTTGCTTCTAACTCGAGCTGTGGATGGTTTGAATTGTTGTTCTGGAGGATGTTACGTACCATGTCGCCAACATCTCCCTTCTCTCCTGGTAATCCTGGTCTACCTTCTTCTCCCTGTACAGAGAAAAGCAACAGGGGTCAAAGTTCAGCTTTTGGCTTCGGTGCATCCTAGTGTTCTGGCTGATAAATGTATTAAAGTCCTACCTTTGAGCCAATGTCTCCATCTGGCCCTTTGGGACCGCCCGGCGCCTGAAGACGAAACAAGATCACAAGCGGTGATGCATCATCTTAAAAACAGGCTGAATATTTACAACAGTAGCAAAGAATTAAAGGGAATACTTACAGTGCAGTCAAATGAGCAGCACTGAAAATGAAAACAAAAAAAGGAAGACAAAATCATTACTTAAGACTTTATAAGCAATAAATGTCTGTGCTTATAAGACATTTTTGTCAAATTCAAGTGTACGATATTATCTGATCAGATGAATATACAATGAGTTTTCAGTATTTCATTTCTAATAATACACTTTCTGGGTTCCTTTAAGCTGAACACGACTATGGTTTTATGTCAGATGAGAGGAGGGATGGACGATTTTTCATATTTTTGGCAAATATTTGCAGCAGTCCATTTGGATTTACGAAACAAAGCCAGATTGTGAATGTCACATAAATCTGATTTTGCTAATGTGGTCATTTCAACTTCCCTTCAGTGCTTCCTGAGAAAGTTCCTTCAGTTTACACAGAGCTGGAGTACACAGCAATGAAACACTCCGTCAAAATGAAGCCAACACGATTTCACATAGACTAATCAGCTGAAATAAAGTAGCTACGAAGCAAAGCGACTACGACAGGATTTTAGAAATGCAGTTTATAAACATGTTTGAGCCCTACTGTTAACCAGGACATAATCATTTATTTGAATTCGAGCTCCATCAGCAGAAACAGTGTAAACATCTCTGCTGTTGGTCTATGGGTGAAAAGCCATCTCTGCACCAACACTTCACAAAGAATAAACTCTATCATGATCTAAAATGTCAAAAATTTTAAGTGAGTTCAGCACTTTTAAATTATGTTTCCAAGCCTTAAATAAAAGTAACACAGCTATTATCTGATTTAAAGTTGTGAATGCAGTAAAAGCTTTCAACACATACCACATCCTTTGTCTCGTTTTTCTGTAAAAAACAAAAAAAAAGAAGAAGAAGAGAATAAACAGATAAGTTCAGGATCTTAATGTGTACTTTTGTGTAAAAATGCAGAAGAATCCAAGAGGACACTTACGATTATATCGATGATGGTTTTGATGGTTCCCATTTTGGAGGCTCTTAAGTCGTCTGCAGCCGTGAAGTTCTGTCTGTAGTGGTGGTCGGTGGCAATGACTGACAGCCTGGTGTCCTGATGAGACACCAGTTACACATTAACACTGAGGAGACAGTCAGCCTTTTATTGATTTACTGTTTACTGTTTGTGATCTCATGCGATCCCTCATGTCGTTGCTCTTGGTTTTAAACATAACTGTTTTTATCTACACATTTCAAAGTGATCACGTTCATTAAAGTTTATTTCCCACACGAGGCTCAGCCCTGGACGTTTATCTACTGTCCTTATGTTTAGATTCCTTAAACAGTATCTGAGAAACTCTACAAAAACCTGACAAAGCTTGGTTTACACAGTCCTGACATGCAGATTTGTCCAAATGCATGTGTTTAGTTTAGTTGAGACGTTAAATTAAAAACAAGAAAGTCAAGTTTGAAACAAAAATGTTTTTCAGTTCAGTTCAGTGATTATTTTAAGTCTATCTATCTATCTATCTATCTATCTATCTATCTATCTATCTATCTATCTATCTATCTATCTATCTATCT
>JAPTYQ010000010.1:5937359-5965104 GCA_029814465.1 Ostorhinchus cyanosoma
TCCCCCTCCTCCTCCTCCTGCTCTCAGGACTCCTGGTATGGTCTGCGGGGAAACTTTGAAGCCTCCAGCCACCAAAACCCCTCCAGCTGGGAGTGACTGTGCTTCCCCTGAGTCTCCGAGGGCGAGTCCTGTATTTTTAGAAAACCAGACTCACTGACTCTTATAAAACAGGGTGTGTGAGTTTTTGTGTTTGTCTGAGTGGGAAAAGAGGAAAACCTGACACTGATCAATGGATCATCATGTCTCATCATGTTTTTCAGCTTCGGTATCAGTCAGGACGCCTCATAAACTGCTCAACATCCTTTTTTTTTTTTTAACTAAAGTGGGAAGTAAACCAAACTCCACACTGAGACGTCGGTGTCAGCTCCTATTCTGAGAGACGTTCTACACAACTAATGACACGTGACCGTTTACTGTTTCCTTCTCCTGTCATCAGGTTTTTCTGCTTTTGCTGTGCTGTTTCCTTTTTTTAAGCTCTGACTTCTAGACCTCATTGTCCACATCTGGGGTTAGAGGTCAACTCCACCTCCATCCACAACCACACAGAGGGTTTCACTAAATCTGCACCAATTGGAAATTTGTTCCCATTTAATGTCATACTGACAGTTAGGGTGGATTTTTTTTACGTCCATATCTAATCTAGAAAATGTTCTTTAAGATTCGAGTCAAGGGTTCCAGATCTCACTGCCAACATGAAACCAATGCTTTAGTCTGTTAAAGCTGTAATACCACTGACGGTCACTAGAGGCTGCTCCATAGAGTTATACCAAATTCCTCCCTAAAAATATTAATTTTTGAATATTTTTTCCCATTCTTGTTGGTTTTCTTTGGACCTTCAAATCAGTGATTCAGTCCATCTTCTGTTTGTGAAATTTACTCTCTTACAGAGATAGTAAGCTAGCATTTAGCATTAGCTGACCCATGATCTCTCATGCTCCTATGGCTCCACCCCTTTTGTCCATATATGGTCTTGTCCGGCTCCAAATCACCAATGCAGCAATGACCAAAACAACAATCTGTGTTTACATCCAACATTTAGAAAGACTTAAAAGAAGATTATGAATGAAAGTTTATAATGGAGTTTCCAAAGCCTGATGGGAGCTGTAGTTTTTGACTTTGACCTGAAAGTGGACAAAACTCTGGAAGAAACGTCACATTTTAAGACCAGAGTGTTTCAGGTTCTACTGAGTTTATCGCAAACACAGCAAAGTTTGATGTGTAGATGATGATAAAAGTCAAAGCACAAATGAAATGACATCAGCGCACGTTTGAGACAAATCAAAGTAAATACTTCTTTCATTCATGTCGTGTTGAGCAGTGATAGAAGCTGACAGAGGGAAAAGCCTTTGGGTTTCTCTAAATGAATTGGACTGAATCAAATCAGATACACTTCCATTTATTTATTTTCAAAACACACGACAAAGATCCTCAACTGTACGATCTTTAGCTTCCACCCACTGTTAGCTGTTAGCTGGGCAGTGACGCAACACATTCTGAAACTCTGTCTGAGCCAAGTCGGTTTTTTCTAAAACTATTCAGTGATTCAGGCAGATTTCATAGACATGTTGAAACTGTAAATAGTGGATCTGAGTGACTTTTTTTTTTATCAGTTTATGACCTTATAACTGTTGTTTTATTACGTGTTTACTTTTTACCAAGTGCTGCTGGGATGTTTTATGGCAAGAGGAGGGAGACTGTTGTCAAGACAAACGACAAGGAGGTAGATGATGATGTCAAATGACACTAAGGTTGAAATGTTGAATTACAGAGTATTTCAACAAGTGACCAATAAAGGGTCACTATGAAAACAAACTTGTCCACGCTCGTGTTTTAGCAAAGTTTCAGAAGTAACTGCCTGAAGTTTTCATCACAGTTAAAGTTCTATGTTCTGAACCACATTCATGGAACCAAACCAAACTAAAGATCCAGTTTGTTTAATGATGGTGTCGGTCGATTTCATCCTCTGAAACAGTTTAAGTCTCCAAAACCTCCTGTGACATCATCTTCTTAGATTCTGAAACTGTATGAAACATGTGCATCATAGAAGCAGAAACATCCAGACTGTGTTCACCGACGATCATCAAACTCACATTAGACTCAGGAATCTGAGAAACAGAAGCTACGACGTCTTCAACAGTCAGAGCAGTTCTGTTTGGGTTAGAACTGATTTATATTCAGCTACTTTTATCAACCCAATGGACCTGTTTACATTAGAGTTTTTATTCCTGTTTAATTCCGAATAAAGGTTAATTCTGCTTTAAGATGACCATGTAAACACCTAATTCCAGTTGAAAATGACTATTCCGAATTAAACTTAATTCCGAATAAAGTCACTGGTTAATTCCAATGTGTTCAATGACTTTATTTACACAAAAATTACCTTTACTACAAAATATGTAACTCAAGTTATACAATATTTATATTTATATTAAATCAACAAATGCAAGTAGAAAATAAAAATAAATAATAATAAAGCAGAAATCAGTTTCTCAAACCTCATTTCATGGCATTTATACTTGATGTCCCTCACTGCGGATTCAAATCTGACTGAAATTCCTGTTAAAATTTCTCTTCAAACATCCACCTTTAACCTTAAACCATTTACTGATTGGACTGTTTAATACCTGTTGATCCACTAATCTTTTCAATCCATGTCAATATTTGCTACAAAATACTGTTCTTCATCTTTTCATGGTCATCAAGTATGACCCATTTGGACTTAGTTACCGTGGAAACACTGCCATCCTCTACAACATTGATTCACCAGTAAAACTCATGGAGTTGGATCATTAGTCGTTTTTCCATTGATCCTCAAATTGCGTGAATACAACTTGTGCGTAAAAATTTGCCAAATGAAAATCAATAATTTCGCTAAAACTCTCGTTTTTTGATGAAAAGGTTTTGCGCTTGCAAGGGGTGTTTTTTCAGGTGTAGCGAAAGAGGTATATCAAGCAAAACTGCAATGGAAAGACCTTTTTGCACAAATAGTTATGTGAATAATGAAGGGTTGCCGGGGGGGTCATGGGATCACTGTTCCTCAGGTTAGAACATGTAGCAGGTGGAACTAATGTTTTAGCGTTGGAGCACCATGGACTCATTTTAGGGACGTACAACAAACCAAGCTACTGCCATGGTGATCTGTGACTAGACCAAGAGGTTTGGTTTGGAGAATGGACAAGGACTAGACTGGAAAAGAAACAGGGGACATGACTGTGTTTTTGCTCAGTTTGTACTTTAATATTCTGAGATGTGCAAAGGAAACCGACTCATTAACCCACTGATATTATTCAAATGTTCATCTTTGGTACCAAAATGTGTTTGTTGTTCTAAAAAAAAGTAACTTTATTGTCATAGTTGTAAGATAATTGTGCATTTCCTATTTTTATTTGTAACAATATTGCCTCAGGGAGCAGTCTAGTTGAGTTTATTTTTATTGTTCAAGGAAAAATCTAAGTTATTTTTAATTCGAACAAAAAATTATTCAAGGAAGAGCAAAAAGTATTGTTCCAATATTGAGGTTTCCTTCAGTAAAAGTTAGAATTGCACCACTGTTACAATACTGTTGGGGTTGAAAAGGGCCCGACAGAAAAAGATTGAAAACCACTGATGTAATGTAATATCAGTGGAAAAGGTTAGTTTTGTTAATTGACATAATTTGGTGATAAAGTCAGTTTTTCTTCTTTGTTTTGATTAAATGACTTTTGCATTTACTCTGAGCTTTAATAAACATCTACATAATCAGTGAATTAAATACAGAAAAATACAGGATTTACACTGAAAGTGTCAAATAGAGGTTATAAATGACTTTGGAAAGGTGAAGTGTGGAGGAAAATTAATTTGAAAGCTGCCACAAAAATAGTTGTGTGTTTAATAGTTAAAACCCAATAAATGACCCATTTTCAGTCTATTTCCTTGTTCCTGTTCATCACCAGAACGGTTCATCAGACATTTTCATTTTCTTCTTAGTAAAACTGGACTTTTTGCATCATAGTATCACATCTCTGTCTTCATCCAGATCCAGATCCGTCCTGGGCCTGGATCCGCTCCGGGATTTCCGTGCTCCCCCGTTCAGCCTGGTAGTCGGCGGCCATTTCAGGATCTGCAGGCCTCCGTCCTCTGTCATGGAAGAACAAAAGCAGCTCTGTCTTTGTCTGCAGCTTCACATTCACAGGCTGCGTTTCCATTGACACCACGGCCGCCATGAACCCACCACAGAACCCACGGAACACCTCACATATGGCCTGAAACCCAGTGGAAAGGTCACAGGAACGCAGCGTCTGTGGCCCAAAGAGTCACAACCAACGCACGGAACATCAAAGGTTCAAGTCCAGGAAAAGAAAAAGTACAGGTTCAGTGGTTTAATGAACCTGTGAAACTGGAAACATCCAGAAGAACCAGCCATGTCTGTCCATGGGGTGGGGGGGGTATGACTACGGGTCCCCCCCATACCCCCCCAACCTTACAGCAGTGGGTTTGATGTGAGCGGGGGCAGGGTCGGGGGGGGGTGTTGTCATGGTAAAGAGCAATAATACCAAAGCTCCACTGTAACATGACACACATGCATCTGTTAAACAAAGAGGGGACGGTCCCCAGAACGCCCACACCCTCTGCAGGACACCACCGGTACTGCATGGGATTGGACCAGGACTGGGACTGGGACCGGGACCAGGACTGAGAACATCAGGAAGTAGAGAGATGAAGACTGAACTTATGGAGAAAAACACTGAGATCCACAAAATAAATAAATGAAAGATCCAAAGTTCCAAACCACAGAAACTGGATATGGGATCAAACGCCACAGAAGAAGAACAGAACTGTTATTAGAACCAGAATGAAACTGGAAGAACCTCAAATAAGACAAAACATGGGAATAAAACAAACATTAAAGTCAAGGGTTTTCAAAAAGGACAAAACTACACGAGAACGCAACGAGCGTTTATTTGTATAAACTATTATTAAAATTAAAACAGAGTAAAGCAAGACATTAAAATGAAAAAAGTGCATTTGAAAGACAAGACTGAAAAGAGTTTACTCATAAGCCCATGAAAAGAAAGAACCCTGAGGAACCCCTAGTACCCTAGAACTCACTACCCTCCTCAAACTTCTCCTGTACATGTGTGTGAACATCTCGTACAGGACTGAAGAACCCCACTGAAGGCATTAGAACATCATACAGAACCGAAGAACCACGTGCACTAGAACATCATACAGAACCGAAGAACCACATCCACTAGAACATCACACAGAACCGAAGAACCACGTGCACTAGAACATCATACAGAACCGAAGAACCACATCCACTAGAACATCATATAGAACCGAAGAACCACATCCACTAGAACATCGTACAGAACCGAAGAACCACATCCACTAGAACATCGTACAGAACCGAAGAACCACATCCACTAGAACATTGTACAGAACTAAATAACCCAGCGGTAGAACCTCATCATACAGGAACTCAACCCAGAGAATGTCATCCTACTGAATCTTAGAACCTCCTGTAGAACCTTAATATGTGGAACCTGTAGAACATCATTGTGAAGAATCTCATTGTACAAAACCTGAACCTGCGGAACCTTTTTGTACAGAATCAGTAGAACTCATCATAGGGAACCTGTGGAACCTCATCACTGACTTCAGTGTTTTTGAGACGTTTTCAGTGTAAAATGACACAGAAAAACAGATTGTTGCATAAATTGTTGTGTAATTCAGCATCTGTTAGAACCCCTCTGGGTTCTGGGAGGTTCTACTTTGAATAAACCTGTGTTTTTTTAATTTTCATCACTAACTGATAAAGAATGACCTTTAATAACTTGGGCTACGTTCACACTGGAGGCAAATGTGGCCCAAATCTGACCCAGGCCACTTTCATATGTGGTCTGAAATCTGATTCATATCTGATCATTTACAATGTGACTTCAGTCTGAATAGCCAGGTCGCATTTATCCGACCTTTATGTCATTGAAATGCGACAAACGTAACAATTCTGCATCCCACAAGGAGGAGCGGAAGTAAGTAACGTATTTCCTTCTATAAACACTGTCATGGGATGATGTGAGTCGTGCATTCGTAGAAGCATTTATCTCTGTAGGTCATTTTTTAGGACTCACTACGGAAACCTCGATAAGACAAACGACTCACTACGGAAACCTCGATAAGACAAACGACTCACTACGGAAACCTTGGGCAAACAACTCCCTTCGGCAGCCTTACTACGTTGCATTGTTGGCAGAGCCGCGATTCCCTTCTACCGCTTGGTTTTCCCCACATTTTGCCACGTTTCCACTATATGGTACCGGCTCCACTTGACTCTGCCTTTTTACGTTTCCATTACGATAAAGGACCTGGAATCTGGTTCCTGGTACTGGTTTTTTGGCATCGCCTCCGCCCAGGTTCTAAGTGATACTAAAACGTGACGTATTAACACTGCAGACACTGATTGGTCAGACAGTTGTCTCTGTGACCCGCCGGTTTACAAAATACAGATGTGGAAGTTGACAGTAAATATAGCGGCACTTTAATCCATGTGATGACAGCCCATAATAATACAGCAGGGTCGGTCCAGGAGATTCAGTCTTTGGTGGACGACATAAAAAATCAGACGAGACAACACGCAACGAGTGAGTTTATTACTAACGCTCTGAGCAGACGACAGAAGGAACGCGCCGCGCTGCTTGGACAAACAGGTACTGGAGAGTCAGTGTTATCCTGTAGTGGAAACGCTCTCCAGGAATACTGAACCGAGCCGAGCTAAACTGGTCCCTCATAGTGGAAACACGGCATTTGATCCAAACGTTGGTCAGCCAGATAGACTCTCAGCTGTGAAAGAAACCAAGAGTAAATCCCTCCTGGTCACTACAGATACACTCCTTGAGGTTAAAGTCTCTGAACTTTAACAATTTGACTCTTACAACAGTGGTTTGTCGTAGTCAGGTGACCATAGTGAGTTGTAAAATATGGCCGACAGATAAATGATTCACATCGTCCCTCGACAAACGCGGTGCGTGTCTGCATGGTTACGTATTACGTCAGAACCTCTTTTGCACATGCGGGTCACTTCAGGGTCGTATTCAGCTCATACTCAAAAATGCTAGAAGTCGCATTTAATGAGTAATCTGAACGAGCACAAAAAATAGGATTTCACCAAAAAATCCAAATTGTGCTTTAAGACTGGTGTGTCTTTGACGGTTGGATGAATAACAACGTCTGATCAGAAGGTTTTCCTTCAGCGTTAGCATCTGAAACCAGGACGGCGTAGTCACGTCTGCCTGGTCCCATGGCCACAGATGGGTCTCCACGGCAACCACATCCACACTTTGTCCCATTGGTTCAAACTCCTGAAAGGTGTGATTCTCCTTTACCAGAACCTGCGGCCGTCTCCATGGAAACCAGGTAAGAACCCGCCCCACCCGCTGAGGGGGTATCAGTAGGTTCATCAGCGATTCAACAATTCACATAAAACCTGTTTAAATAAGAAAACCTTTGGGGATAAATCAGAGAAAACGAGTCTTTCTGGAGAATTTCATCACATCATCCATTTTCATTTAGAGTTTTTGACCATGTACTTGGTTATTATTATTATTATTATTGTAATAATAATTATTATTATTGTTGTAATAATAATAATTATTATTATTACAATAATAATAATTATTGTAATAATAATAATAATAATACATCCATTATCTTCTGCTTATCTGGGACCGGTTTGCGGGGGCAGCAGTCTAAGCAGGGATGCCCAGACTTCCCTCTCCCCAGACTCCTCCAGCTCTTCCGGGGGGACCCCGAGGCGTTCCCAGTCCAGCCGAGAGACATGGTCTCTCCAGCGTGTCCTCGGTCTTCCCCGAGGCCTCCTCTCAGCGGGACATGCCCGGAACACCTCCCCATGGAGGTGTCCGGGAGGCATCCAAAACAGATGCCCGAGTCACCTCAGCTGGCCCCTCTCGATGTGGAGGAGCAACAGCTCTACTCCGAGCTCCCCCCTGGAGACTGAGCTCCTCCTTATCGTCATCTTTATCATCAACTTCATCATTATCTTCATCATCATCCTTTTCCTCTTCTTCATCATCATCATCCTCATCTTCTTCATTCTCACCATCTTCTTCATCATCATCTTCATCATTATCTTCCTCATCCTTTGACTGTTGGAGGTGATAAACGACTGTTTCCTGAATCTGTCGGGTTCAGATATTGATGATTCTTGTCATAATTAACAGACGACACTGATAAAGAATCATGGTTTTATGTTTTATTAAGTGGAGCCTCATTCACTGCCTCGGTCTGAGACTAAAACTCCATGAAAAATATATTTTTTATAACTTTATAATTTCCGAATTACATCTAATCCTGATGAGAACAAACAATGAGAGATGAAAGTTTCAAATCCTCCAAGTTTGAGCTTCACTAACTAAATGATTTAATGGTTTTCTTCAATCTGTCGCTGACACTTTGACGCTTATCGGTAACAAAGCCTCTCATTGGTCTGTCCTCCGTTTTAATCACAGTCAGATGTTGTTTTCTTCACCTTTAACCTGAACGTTTCAGCAAAACGATAGAATTAGAATCAAGATGAAACAGAGCGAAAAACAACAAATAACACAAGAAACAACGAAAAAACAAAGGAAAATGACAAAAAAATAAATAAAACATGTCAACTTAAAGACACAAAAAAGACAAAAAAGGAAAAATAGAGAAGTGAAAGACAAACTGAAAGATTGATGATAAAATATATGAGAAGTTTATTTTATTTTTATTGAACAGATGACGTCACTGAACTGAAACTGATCGATCTGTGATAGATTTATTGATTTATTGGAAAGTTCTGATTCTGACGGAGGTCCAGTGATTGCACAGTTTGTCCACCAGAGGGCAGCAGATCCACACAAACACCAGCAGATACACACACACACACACACACACACACACCAGTAGATCCACACACACACCAGCCGATCCAGTAGATCCTTAGTTACCATGGAAACAGCATCATCTTCACCAGTAAAATAGAGTTGGATCAATGACAGTGGATGGACACACTGGGTTTACATACATTAAACAAATGAACAAAAATGAATTTAAAAAAAAAAAAAAAAGCACAAAATATAATAAATAACATGAAAAAGCAAGTATTTATCTGAAATTGAAAAAAATATATAATTGACATAAAATAAGCAATAAAATGAATAAAAACTGCCAAAGTAGTGAATAAAATGAACAAAAATGAATTTAAAAAATCAACAAAATAATAACATGAAAAAAGGCACAAACTAAACAAAATCAAAGGAAAAAAATTAACAAAATGAACAAAAACAAAGGGAAATAATTACATAGTTAACATAATGAACAAAAAAGCAACCAATACAATTCATAACAAACAAAAAATAATAATATAAAAACTATAATCAACGAGAACAAAATCAGGTTTATTCAGTTTTCTCAGTTTTTTGTTGTAATAACCTTTGAATTTACTGAGTTTTCATCAACATCTACATAATTAGTGAATTAAATATAGAAAAATATAGGATTTACACTGAAAAATGTCAAATACATAGAGTAAAATTTGAATAAATGAGAGAAATCATTAATAAAAATGAAATATAGAGAACCTTTAATTTGGGAACTGATATTAAAGTAGAACTGGGTATTTAAGGGTTAATCTTCTACATCTGAACATCATTTATGACATTAATATTTTCTTTTACATCGTTTTCATCTCTTTTCTATCATTTTGCATCATTTACATCCTTTTTTTGTGTCTCATCTGTCATTTTCCTCTGTCTCTTATCTCTCGTTGCAATGTTTTAATCCATCATATTTTTGTGACTTGATAA
Source organism: Ostorhinchus cyanosoma (assembly GCA_029814465.1). Classification (NCBI taxonomy): domain Eukaryota; kingdom Metazoa; phylum Chordata; class Actinopteri; order Kurtiformes; family Apogonidae; genus Ostorhinchus; species Ostorhinchus cyanosoma. Next base: position 5,947,193 of record JAPTYQ010000010.1, read on the forward strand.
AAACGACCCCGTGACCCCGTTTGGGCCCAGAGCCTCAGCTTGAGAAACACAGTCATAAATCTGATGCTGATGAATCTGAGCTGGTTTGGTTTTAACCTTTAAAGGATCAATAACGGTTTATTAAAGGCATCGATCGAACCTTTGAACCTTTGAAAGTGAAATCATATGAATAAATAACATTCTTAAGCAAAGGAACCATTTGAAATGTTGTATTTTTGTAAACAGAAAAAGGTTTGTGGCGACTTTCAATTAAATTTTTCTGTATATTTCACCTTCATTAAGTGATTTATCTCCATTAATTCTAATATTATCTTCAGTGTTTTGTGTTTTTTCAGTGTAAATCCTGTATTTTCTATATTTATTTCACTGATCATGTAGATGTTCAATAAAACTCACGTAAATTCACTGGTTATTACATCAAAAACAGTGAAAATTGAAGAAAAGGGGTCCTGGTTCTGGTCCTGGTTCTGGTCCTGGGTCTGGTTCTGGTCCTGGTTCTGGACGTCTGTCCGTCTGTCACCAGCAGGTGGAGGCACAGACTGAAACAAAAGCACCTCAGACTCTGAACCTGATCCTCATCTGATTCAGACCCTGAAGACCTGGACCAGGATCACCCAGAACCAGAACTGCATGGACCTGGGGACAGATCCACCTTGGGTCCATGTTTTTTTGGCTTTGTTCCCGATAGTTTGAGTTCTTCAGGGTTTATGAAGCGAAGAACGACAGATACATTTATAAACCCGCCATTTGACGACGACAGTGATGTGACCTGATTTGACCTGATCTGACCTGCACTAGTTTGAATTCACGCCTGAGGTTGACTTCAGCAGAAACATCTGGTTCATTTTCCTCTTATTTTCTTCTTTCAAACTGGTTTTCTGTTCCTCTGTAAACATTGATTTGACCTGGTTTGACCTCTGACGTTGACTCACGGTTAATTGTTAATTCTGGTTCTGGAGATCCTGGACCATCACTTTGTCCCAGGCTGGGGTGGACTCCCATGATGCACCTCTCTTCCTCCTGTCATCATCATGGCTTCTAAGGCTAATGCTAGCTACTAATGTTAATGCCAGGTGCTAATGCTATGCACTGATGCTAATGCCAGGTGCTAATGCTAGGTACTAATGCTAATGCTAAGTGTTAATGCTAGGTACTGATGTTAATGCCAGGTGCTAATGCTAGGTTTTAATGCTAGGTACTAATGCTAATGCCAGGTGTTAATGCTAGGTACAACTGCTAATGCTAGGTGTTAATGCTAGGTACTAATGTTAATGCAGGTGCTAATGTAAGGTACTAATGCTAGGTACTAATGCTAATGCTGTGTTAATGCTAGGTACTAATGCTAATGTGAGGTGTTAATGCTAGGTACTAATGCCAGGTACTAATACTAATGCTAGGTGTTGATGCCAAGTATTAATGCTAGGTACTAATCCTAATGCCAGGTGTTAATGCTTGGTACAAATATTAATACAAGGTGCTAATGCTAGGTACTAATGCTAAGCACAAATACTAATGCTAGGTGTTAATGCAAAGTGTTAATGCTAGGTACTAATGCTAATGCCAGGTGCTAGTGGTGGGTACTAATGCTAATGCTAGGTGTTAATACTAGGTACTGTTTGTTCCTGTGGGTTTCTTTTCCTTATGGGTGATGATAAAGCATCTTAACCTTTGACCTACATCATTGAATCTGATTGTTTTTGTCATGTTGATGTCAGATCAGATCCTGGTGTCAGGTTTGGAATTCGTCTGATTTAGGGAATGTCAGCTGTTTTCTTTTTTCCCTGTGGAATCACTGATGAATTCCCTTCTGTTTAAATCAGGTCGTGGTCTCATGTAATGGTTCGTTTAGTGACATGTCCACAGATAAAAACCTCGTCCACTGGGTTTCGTGGGATAATCAGATGTGTTTGTCTCATTAAGCGTCATGGGTGACACTGAACATGTCCCGTTTCTCCCACGTGACCTGAACGTAGCGCGGTGCTGGGTCTCTGGGAACCTCTGTTCACATGCATGAGCTCGGTTCCACAACGAGCTACAGTTCATCAGTAATTACAGAGAACGCAGCATTATCTCCCATCAGCCCCTGCAGGCCCCGTCCTTTCACTGACGCATAAAGGCTTGTTGTCTCAGAGCAGGACCGCCAGGACCAGGGTCCTACAGTGGACCGGGACCACCGGGACCGGGGTCCTACAGTGGACCGGGACTGCCATAACAAGGGTTGTATGATGGACTGAGACCACTGGGATCGGGGTGCTACAGTGGACTGGGACCAGGACCTGAACTGAGACCGGAACATGAAGCGAAAATAGGATCGGAATCAGAACCAAGACTTGAACTGCAATAGACCAGATGTGCAACTGCCTTCAGTCCAGTCTGCGGTTTAGGCTCCAGGTCAAAGGTTGAGGTTTAGGGTCAAACCGAAAGACCCTGTAACAAGGATACAGAGACCAGAACCAGGCTATCGAGACCAGAACCAGGCTATCAAGACCAGAACAAGGCTATTGAGAGCAGAACTGGGTTGTAAAGGGGGGTGTTCAGGGACTAACGGGCTTGAGGAGCCTCTAGTGGTCGTTGGATCAACTGCAGGCGTCACCTTCCAGTAAAACCCTGACGTATAAACTAAAGGTGGCGTTCTGGATCCAGACGCAGGACAAGGTGATGGGATTCAGGCGGCCTTCCTGCCACTCAGACCTTGGAGGCACGGCAGCGGGACAGCGTCCGCTTCTCTGCAGGAACAGTGTTATTTTGCGGCAGGTGGGAGGAGGCGTGGCCTGAACAGGGGTCTGTTGAACCTTTTCTGTCTCGGCTTGTTCTGGACTGAATTCCTTCAGTAAATGTGGGGCCTCGGGCGACGGCCTCGTAAAAACTGCAGAGCTGCTTCACAAACACTGGCTCTGTGTTCAGCCGCTTCCACTACAACACGGACGTAAAACCCCCGACGCACCCACCGCCATCCAACGGACCCACCCGGGCCCTTCCACAGCCATGGTGGCTTCAGGGGAAAACGACCATCCATGTGGTCGGGTTATTTATCGGCCTGAAAAAGAGACACGACGGCCACAAACAAACACCAGAACCACATGTTGGATCACAAACTGCAAATACAGTTTCATATGAGTGATCAGGAAAGAAAAGATAGAGGTTTTACACCCGAGTTTATTGATTCAAACAGTGATTATCACATGATATTTAACCTCTGACATGAAAACAAAAGAATCAGTCCTGATCTGATCTGATCTGATCTGTTGCAGACATGAATATGTTTTTCTTAAACTCTTTAAATCAGTCCCAGTGAAAAGGTGACACATGACATCACACATGGTCATGTGACCCCATGAAAGAAAGTGCCATCTTGAGGTTTTCAACCACCTGATGTCACTTCCTGTTTCTGCTCCACATGTGTTTATTCATCTGTATTCAGTCAGTCCATGAAACATAAACATCCAGTTTATTTACAAATGATGATGAAGAGCAGAGGAAGAGGATGAAGCTGATGACTAAAGTTAGCAGCAGTACCTGAAACCTGGTTTATTCTGAACACGTGCAGGAAAACTGCTTCCTGTCACTCATATTTCTGAATAATCTACAGCAGTTCCTGGGATTTAAAGACAGTAAATATGAATGTGTTACCTTTTAGTTCACTGATTATGAAAAATACGATTTTTAATGGCATCCATCCGTCCATTAGCTCCCATTAGCTGATGAGCTAACAGTGGCTAACACTAAGCTAACTGAGCTAGCTATAATTCAGTCACACTGAGCGGAAATAACAAAACCTAAAAGATTCCAAGTTTTGTTGAACTCATTCATGCAACTTCACTTTATTTGTATATGTTTATTTGAGTGTTTTCCCTGAAAGTTGGTATTATTTAAATTTTTATATTTTCACTCATTGTTTTTCCATGTTCTACGTGGAACAATAAAGTTGAACTGAATCAATAAAGACATTGTGCTAACATCAAATATGAGACACTACTTACAAAAGAAAACGTAACTTTATTTGATAAAACATCTTCAGTTTCATTGCTGTTACTTCAAAATAATCTTAAACACCTTTTATTCAGAAATACAGGAGACAGGAAGTGGGATTTTCACACACGTGGAAAAGAGATCAGTTTTATTTCACAATATGATCATTCAACTAATAAGACAGAATTTAATGCTAGTTAACATTAGCGTATTAGCTCATTGTGGTCAGTTCAATCTGCTACCGTGGATGTTTTTGGATTCACCTGAAATAGATGAAGGTGTTTCACAGCTGAACAGGAAGTGAAGCCATGCACGGATGTCAACAGACCAGGAGTCATCCATGGGCTGTTCCATCTTCAATACGATCGACTGAAACTGTCCTTTTCATCGTCCACTGATGATTTTCACTAAAGTATTAAAGCTGCAGTGTCTGATGTTCATCTACTACAGATCCAACACTGACCACAGACTTTACACCGAGCACTGAGTCTGTTTACAGGACCATAAGAGTCCGATAACTGGGAGTAATTGGATAATTGTAATAATGGGGGGGGGGGCTAAGTTTCCGTTTGTTGATCCATGGTTCAGACTAAACTGTGACAGTTCTGACTTTGCTTGTTGGAGTCAAACAGATCTTTAGTTCAGTTACTGATGACACAAACCAACAGAAAACAGACGTAGTGAGTGGTTTTACTGTGGCTGTTTTAGTCTAAAAACAGAGCTAAGCTAACAGAGCTAAGCTAAGTGAGATAAGCTGATCATCAGTGTCCAAAATTAAAGTTTCCCCTATCATTTCTCAAATAGGCTAATTTTTTAGCTTAAGAACTCTATTTTATGGAACTGTTTACAAAATTCCAGTATCACTTGTAGAAAAAAAGATTTAAAAAATGAATTAAAAAAAGATGTAATCAATATAAAATGAAACCTAAAAAGGACTCATATCTGTAAAAGCACTATTAACTTTAATAATAATATTTGTTCTTGTATCAGTGATATTTTCAGTGAACTAATTATTCAACAGTTCTAGAAAATATACAGGTTCTGTCCAGTCCAATTATTGGTCCAATATGTTCTGCTATTATCTGTATATATGAATTCAGTTGTCATCTGTCTGTTCAGTACCAGTTTCTGATCATATTTGTAGTGTTTTAGTTCCATTCAGTCTTTTATTGTGAAAGGTCCAAACTGATGTCCTCATGTCACAACAGATTTGTGTTCATCCAAACTGATCATTTCAACATTTTGATCTAATATTGATCCCAGTTGTAGTTGAACATCAGAGTCAAAGCCTCTGTTCCATTTAGGATCCATTTATGATGAGAACAGCATGTTTTGGAAATTTGACTAAAGTCAAAGTAAAATGTTCATTTTGAGTCCCGGTGTCACACAGCAGTAATTTAAGTATTTTTACCCCAAATGTTTTTTCTGTCAATTGAACCATGTGTCAAGTGAAAGTACTGACTGAGTCCTATTCATGCATGTATTAAACATGGAAATCAGTTATTTAGTTTAAACACAGACACTATTGAACAGGACATGGGTCCCTGTCACTGCTGAATCTGGACCTTTAATGTAAACTATCAGCTGATACAGCGTCAACATTATCATACCCAATGTTTTTTTATTCACTGTTAAAATAAACATCTCTGAGTTTGAAGGTGAAAACTTGATGAAACCATAAACCAGATCTTTATCCTTTATCCAGTGATCGATCCGGTCTGTGGGTACGTAGGGTTGGTTCCATGGTGGTTCTGGTTCTAATACCACGTTTCCTCCGAGTGGAACCGGGTCGTCTCGACTCAGGTACCAGGTACTATTCCTGGAGACCATTTCCATTGCTGGATAATACTGACTTTAGAGTACCTGGTCGTCATAGCGATGTGCTGTGTAACTTCCGTGTCATCTGCTCAGAGTTGCTGGTAAACTCGCTCGTTGCCTGTTGTCCCGTCAAACTCACACTGAATTTTTTCATCAGCCACTAAGGACAGAAATATCTGAATCTCATCGACTGACCACGGTGTAGTTTTTCGGGCTGCCATCATGGATTAACCTACTGCTATATTTACTGTAAACTTCCGGATCTGTTTTTTTTAAAAAATGGTGGGTCACCACACATTGATAACACAATGACACAGAGACAACTCTGACCAGTCAGCGGTCTGCAGTGTTTATACGTCACTTTTTAGAATCTCTTGGAACCTCAGTGAAGTAGATACCAAATAACTAGTACCGGGTACCAGATTCCAGGTCCTTTCACATAATGGAAGCGCAAAAAGGTCGAATCGAGCCAAGTCGGTAGCACGGAGTAGAAACACGGCATAAGTGTGTTCTGGTACCAGACTGACCCGGCTGGCAAATATCAGAACTACACAGAACCTTTTTAAGTGTAAACATTCCAATTAAGTGAAAAAAGACCCCCCCCCCCCAAAAAAAAAAGAAAGAAGTGAAAAATCTACAAATCACCCCAATTTTATCTGTAAAAACATGAGTAATTCATGTTGGTGCATTTCTAATATTCTACTGTAAGAAGTGTCCCTGAACACATCATGAATGAAACTGGGTTTTTGAACGTCTTTGTGACTCAGGTCTAAACAGAGGCGGCCGATGCAGAAAACAACCTGCTTTAATAACAGGAAGTGCAGCCACTTCCTCTGGTTTGTATGTAATGAAAGAACTCATCCATGTAAAGAAAAGCAGAAACAAACCAAACATCACTTTTTGCAGTGGAGACGAGTCCAGAGGCTGAAACGCTGTGGCCACAGTCTGTGTCGCATTCAAACTCACTCTGACGTTCTATTACTGCTAATTAAACTTAGACTCACTGAATGAAGGGGTTTATTTAGGATTAAATGTGTTAGTTAATAATCGGAATAAGCTGAACAAACAAACATTGACACATCATTAATGACCCGCAGATCGTCCATCAGCTGTTCTGAAGACCACCAGTGTCTTTGTCTTCATCAACGTCATCAACAGTTTCTTCAAACGTCTTCTCTGATTAAACTACTGGTTGGATTCATTTCATATTTTATATGTTTCTTCTTTGGGACAATGTCTACAAAGTTTGTTCACAGTTTGGAGAAATTTAGATTTTAACATTTTTTGACAAATTTTTTAAATATTAAAATGTTCCATTCCTTCTAACGGTCCATATGTTGATGATTTATAACATGTAAATGGTTCCAGATATCAGTCTAGTTGCTATTGATCACTGATAGAAGTCATATATGGACTTGAGTTCTCCTCCAGTGAAAGTCCCATCCACTTCTATTGGGAGGTTGATCTGCATCCAGACCACAGGACTGGAACATCGACTACGTGCAAAATGCAGGCAAATCCGACCCAGGCCACTTTCATATGTGGTCCTAAATCCGATCTATATCTGATATTTTGCAATGCGACTTCAGTCTGAACAGCTACGTCGCATTCATCCAACCTTTACGTCATTGAAAAGCACTGAAAACAGCACAATTCTGCGTCCCAGGAGTCTTACTTCTGTATCACAGTGTGTGTCTGCGTGGTCACGTATTAAATCAGGACCTCTTTTGCGCATGCAAATCACTTCAGGGTCACATTCAGTTCATACTCAAAACTGACAGAAGTCGTATTTAATGTGTAATAGGAACGAGCACACAAAGAAATTGGATTTCACCAAAAAAATTCGAATTATGCATTAAGACCTGCTGTGTGAACGCAGCCTTCAAGACAGAACCTGAAGACGTGATACATTCAACTGGGACTGATTCAGACAGAACAGGACGCTGACACAGGGACACTGGAACTGCTTTTATTGGGTATTTTCATCCGGTTTAGCTTCAAGTTTCTGCTCAAGTTTAAGTTTAGCTTCAAGTTTAGGTTCGGGTTTATGTTTGTTCATGTGTTTTTCAGGTGTTATCTGTCACAGTTGTGATGTATAGAAGCAGAAAAAGGTCAGATGAAAGAATAAACCACGTCTATGGAATAGAAGTAACTGACATGTTTGTATCTGACACTCATTTTGATTCAGTTTCTTGTCTTTTCTGTTTTGGTTCAGTGCGAAATGATCTTCTACTTGTGGCCTTTGTGAATGTGTCGACCGCTGTGGACAGGTTTAACCATCAGAGACGCCTCCTGGACACCTGGTGTTAAGGTCCAATTAAAACGAAGACGCCTTCAGACCTCGGGGCCAGGTTTGACACTGGGCCCCTTCACAGGATCAGGACCCGTCTCCCTGCATATTGTACCTCAGTGGTGTGAATTCCCAAACAGAACTGGACCTAATCAAATTATGTCCAAACAATTGGAGCTCAGTGAGGCGGAGGCTGGAGGCCCCTCAGGGTCTGGGGCCCCGGACAGGGGTCCGAGTGCAGGCCTTTCAACTGCACAGCAGCACACGAGGACGATAAACCCTTCAAAAGCAAACTCTTCAACTCACAGCCAGGACGTCCGTAAACCTGGACCTTCACCCATGTCCTTAACCTGGATCTTCACCCATGTCCATAAACCTGGACCTTCACCCACATCCCTAAACCTGGACCTTCACCCACGTCCCTAAACCTGGATCTTCACCCACGTCCATAAACCTGGACCTTCACCCACGTCCCTAAACCTGGACCTTCACCCACATCCCTAAACCTGGATCTTCACCCATGTCCATAAACCTGGACCTTCACTCACGTCCCTAAACCTGGACCTTCACCCACGTCCCTAAACATGGACCTTCACCCACGTCCCTAAACATGGACCTTCAGCCACGTCGCTAAACCTGGACCTTCACCCATGTCCTTAACCTGGATCTTCACCCACGTCCATAAACCTGGACCTTCACCCACGTCTCTAAACCTGGACCTTCACCCACGTCTCTAAACCTGGACCTACCCCCACGTTCCTAAACCTGGACCTACCCCCGGGTCCCTAAACCTGGACCTTCACCAACGTCGCTAAACCTGGACCTTCACCCACGTCTCTAAACCTGGACCTTCACCCACGTCCCTAAACCTGGACCTTCACCCACGTCCCTAAACCTGGACCTTCACCCACGTCCCTAAACCTGGACCTTCACCTATGTCCCTAAACCTGGACCTTCACCCACGTCCCTAAACCTGGACCTTCACCCACGTCCCTAAACTACTGTCTACTGCAAAGGATGTTCCATAAATAAAAGGAGAAAAATATTCCTGTAAAAACAGTTTCATCATTACATTTACACTCAAGCAGTTATTTACTGTAAAAACAAACTTTAATTTGGTCATTTAATGGATTCATTACATTTAGTACATGACTGGTACTAGTCCTGACACTGACACAGGTACTAGTACTGACCCTGGTTATGCCCAGCCTACTGTGTTAATGTTACCATCTTTTGGATTATTCAAGATTCAAGAAGAGTTTTATTTGTCCCGTGTTCATGGTACGAATGGTTAAGTGCAGAAAACTGTTCACAAGAGCATAAAACATATTCAAGCCTACAAAACCTGATATTAAAGTGACAGAAAAAGATTATTCCAGTAGCCATTAAACTTTGATATGTAGATAAAACAGAATGTATAAATGTACATGTAGGGGAGTGAGTTAGTGAACATATTGACATGTTAGTACACAGGTTTCAGTCTTTCTTCCACTGTTCAGGACTTTGTCAGGTAACGCAGTATTTTTACACTTTGGAACTTCATCAGTAAAAGGACACTCGCTGAAGTACTCCTCTGACTGTTCCCTCATATTTTTACGCTTGTTTCAGATTTTGAATCATTTTCGGTGTGATATTAACTCTGTTCAGGACGGGAGTACTCTATTGTATTTGTAGTTTTACTTCAGGAGTTCTCCCTCCACCAGAGCCAGGACCAGGGGCCGGTTCCTGGTGTTTGTGGACCCTCATCCTCTGCTTCGCACCGACTCAGATCATGGCGCCGGACGGTACCGTGAACCTCCGCAGTCCGGATCCCGGATCCACCGCCGCAGTTTGCTGAAGCCGCGTTTGAATTGACGGACATGCCCTTCGGCCAATCGGTGCCCGCCCTGCGCCAAAACCGTGTTTATTCCACTTACTGCGCCAATCGGAGCGGCGCTCGGCTGCGCGTGCGTCATCGGAGTAGAATGTGAATGTGGGCTGCCTGTTACCGGAGCGCACTCCGCTCCCATCCCCCAACCCGACAGCAATGGCGGCGGCTTTTCTTGTCGCTTGCCGCTTTGTCCTTGTAAAAGCCATGTGTACTAAAGTGGGTAAGAAACATCCGTGTTTGCCCTCGTGTTTCATAAGAATGCGGTCAGTTCATGAGCACAGTAGAATGATTTTGCGCACTTCTTGTCTCATCGCATGTCTGTTGTGTCGCACTGCTTTTTTTCTTCCCTCCTCCTCCACGACGGGGCATTTCTCGTGGGCTCTTTCAATGGAGGAAATGAGGCCACGAGCTCCGCACTGGTCCGCACACATTCACCAACACCACAGCACTGTTTGGTTTGTTCGACGTGGATTGTGTGTTTATGTGCGTCGACCTTGGCGCACGAATTTATGATCTGTTATGTAAAAAAAAAAAAAAGTGTCAAGTGCGCAGTGAAATGAGTGAGATCCAACATGGACGCCGCGAAGGGGCGGGGCCGACACGGTCTCAGAGGAGCCATGGCGGCCGCGCGCTCCGCTCTCTGCACCTTTTATCTGATTGATAACTGCTCCTGCGGCCGGTGATGAGGCGGCAGAGGCTCATAATCAGCTCCAACCCACTAACTCTGGACACATTTATGCGTTCTGTGTTGAGAACCTGCCGCTCTCAGCCCCTGGCCGCTGCGGTGGGCGGGAGGACAGCTCGAGCCGCCGCTTGACTCGACCAGACGAACATCAATCAATCAAAGTGTGACACTACGTCAGCCTCCGCGCTGCTTCTCCGCGCGCAGTTCGGTGCGTACTTCGACTCGAACCGAGCGCCGTGAATTCGCCGGTGTGAGCCGGAGTGCCGCGGTGCTCGGCGGGTCTGTTTGGGTCGGTTTGACCGGGCTCGGTATTGTTTTTCGGGGACAGATGCAGCGGCGGGGGTGAATCAGACGGACAGGAGGGGGCGTGGCATCCGCTCCGGGTTTAGAAATTCTATCCATTGTTCCACTCCAACGCGCGCAGAGAACACCTCTGTGGAGCGTCCGGCCAATCAGCGGCCGCGGACCTCCTTTCAACTCCGCCCACTAGCCTATATTAAAGGCTCGGCCGTCAGCGGCATTGGCCACTGGCACAAAATAAGACAAAGTGAACCCGAGGAGAGGATTTACTTTATTCACCTTTGATTTCAGCCGTCCTTTATTTTCCAACTAAAACAATGGCAGACACACAGGTGGACTCCGGCTCGGACATCTCTGCCAAGGTAAGCCGCCCCCCCTCCTCCGGCTCTGGCTCTCTAACCCCCCCTCAGTAAAGCTCTAACCCAGATTTTAAAGCTCCGCTCCCGTCGTCGTCGCTTCGCGCTCACTGGACTCTGTCAAGTCGGAGCGCAGAACGGAACCGGAGGAAAAGGAGGGAAAAGCCGCTGTTGAGTCTAAATTTGGAGTTGTGATGGGAATTCGGTGGCACCGGGGAGCGGGGGTCTGCGCTGCGCATCATGGGAACGGGCAGCGCCGCGTCTCATTGTCCGGAGACTAAGAGTCTGCGCGGGTTCTTTGTTTATCCGGGCAGCTCGGTTCTCCATCAGCTTCGAACCCGAACACCTCCGATCAGCGGCGGGTCCAGCTCACCCTCACCGGGCTTTTGGACCCGTTCTCCGCACCTCCAGTCTATTCTTACATTTATCCCCGTCCTGCAGGCTGCTTAATGCCCGTTAATTCTCGGGTAAATCCCGCTCCGGTTCGCTCTGGTCCCGGGCGGGTTTGTGAACAGAGCGGTAACCGTGGCTGAGCGGCGGGTCCCGTGCTTCCCGGAGGCTCCGTCCGGAGCTGGAGTGTGAGCCTGGTCCGTTTGAATGGACAGAGGCGGCGGTGCGTAATTCACACCGATGTCAACTTTGGCTCCGGTACGCGTGTGTGTGGATGCTGTGTCGGTGTGTTGTGTTCGGGCCCGTTCCAGAACGCACCGGGCCGGCCTGACCCCGCCGTCCGACCCGGTTTGTTTACCGACTGTGGAGGTCGGCTGGTTCAGCTCCGTTCGGACCGGGGAGCCTCCGCGCGCTGAGCCCCGGCTTCCGCCTTTTCTCCGTTGTGTTGGGAGCTTGTTCTCAGGGCGCATTTGTGTCTCAGGGGAAAAGTTTCAGTGTTTTGTTTGTTTTGTTTTTTTCTCTCTCTCTTTTCCCTTTGGGTGCGGGTGCGTGTCCGGCCGTGGGGGTGTGAGGGGACGCCACTGGTCTCCCTCTTTGTGCTCCGTCCGTCCGGGCTTTGCGCCTCTGCTCCGGAACATCTCTGTGCTTCTTTTCTAAAATGCTGGTTTCCATCCAGGTGGACTTTGAGTCACATCGGGTAAAACTTTAATAGCCCCCCCCCCCATACACACACACACACATACACACACACACACCACCACCCCCTCCGCGGCTCCGCAGCGCTGCTAGAGAACAGGATCCAGCCTGTGGATGAGACCCGCGGACGTGAATAATTCTGAGTCTTGTAACAAATGAACATATGGGGGGAGGCGGAGGGAAAAGTTGGGGCCTGGTATTACCGCTGATAATCCGGGGGGTGGGGGGGTCTGTTCACTCTATTTATAGTGTGTGGAGCATTTTTACGCACAAGAAGCGCCTTTTTACGCACAGTGCGCGGAGCCAGAGTGAACAAGGAGCCGCTTCAAACCTAACCAGCTTAATGGATTTTAACCAATGAGATTATGTAAAGCAATTAATCAATAACAGTATATGTGCCTGGTGAGTGAGGCGCGCGTGCAGCGGGGATAAAGGGCTGCGCGCGCGGACGGTGTCGACCGAACCAGGGGCTATTAATAGGCGGCGGGCGGTTTTCCGGTGTAAGAGTTGTGTGAAAAAAGGCAAAGAAAATCCCTGGCGGTGTGTTTGGACGTTGCGTTTGGCGGTCCCGGTCCTGCACCGCCGCGTCCTCCGCTCCGTTCCGCGCCTGCCATGTGTCGTCTTCTATTGTCCTACAACAAGCGGCGGCAGCAGCGTGCGTCGCGCTGCCGCCTCCTCCTCCTCCTCCTCCTCCTCTTCTTCCTCCTTCACCGCCTCCTCCCCGCTCCTGTGTTATTTTAAACGGAGCGGTGCATCCTGGGTATTGCAGTGCCTCTCCCGGGCGTGTCTCGTGACATATGGCGGCGACGGCAGGCTGCAGAAGACTACAATACCCAGAGTGCCCCGGGGGCCACATCAAAGTATCAGATTACAACACATTAGAGGGGATGGAGTGGGAGGGCGGGGGGAGGATCTGCAGAGACCAGTATGGTGTTTAAATAGGAAGGCTTGATTCTGACAGGCAGAGGGACTGAAAAATGTGTATTACCCAGAATGCACCGGGGTTTGTCTAAGTAGGCCAAGATGTAGAGGACCAGGTACAGATCTGTGGATGCTCACAGCTGCTGCTAAGTTTTCCTCTGTTGTTTTTTGTAACTTTAGGACCTGAAAGAGAAGAAACTGCAAGAGGAGAAGGAGAACGGCAAAGATGCCGCCACCAACGGAAAGGTAACGCCCACTTCCATCAAACAAACACCCACATCACCCAGGAAATGGCAGAAGAGGAGTCTTCGGGATGCAAACGCAACACTAACGATGCTGAATGTTGTGTTTTCAGGAGAATGAGGAAAATGGCGAGCCAGATGTAGACGATGAGGAAGACGAGGAAGTGGATGAGGAAGATGAGGAGGACGATGGAGAAGGTAATAAAAGTGTCCGATCGCAAAGATCAAAGTCATAGATGTGACGGATAAGTAAAAGTTGTGGTTTTGTTTGATCTCCAGGTGACGAGGAGGATGAGGAAGACGATGACGATGACATCGAGGGTGGCACAAAACGGGCAGCTGAAGATGACGACGAGGACGATGAGGTGAGACGAGGCGACGCACCTGTGCCGCCGGCCAGTCGCAGTGCTCCATCTCCACCCCGACATCCACTCACCATCCTCCTTCTTCTCATTTCAGGATGATGTCGAAACCAAGAAGCAGAAAACCGACGATGATGATTGATGCGTTTCTCCAGCGCCATCCTGCTGATCCACTTCCTGATTCTCCACCTGTGACAGTTTTTGAAGTCTCAGGTGGAGGAGCTGGAGGACTGAATTAAGAAAAAATAATAAAAAAAAAAATCCAACATGGTCATTAGCAAGTAGAGTTCAACAACAGCTACGACATCCACCACGTCCACACTCACTCGATCTCCCCTCAAACTGCGACAAATTTTCTAGAGGAACCCATCGACGCAGAAATCCGGCTTCACAACAACAACACGAAAGGAGAATTTGTTTGTATTTTTATTTACATTTTATATTTTTGTACATATTGTTCGGAGGGGGGGTCGGTTTCTCTCTCGGCAGCGATCTCTTCAGACCAAATCGGTGCTTCTTTAACAAAAGGTTTTACTTGGTTGACCATGTTACAATATCTCAACAGATACTAGAAAAAAACATGTAAAAACGTACAAAAAAACATGAAAGAACCTCTTAAGCCGTTGAACTCAGAGCATTCCAGTAAATTTAATGTATGTACTTTAGCTGTACCATAACTAGTTTGTTTGTATGGGAGGGTAAGGCCAAAGAAAAGAGCCTCTTTTCTTTTTCCTTTATTTTGTTTTTGTCAGCGACTTTTTGTTTTATGACGGCCTGTTTTGATGTATGTGCGAAGTTTGTTGTTTGACAATAAACCGGACTTTTATTTTGTGAGTTGTACCTTCTATCTCTGCCTGGTTTTCTCTGTCCGAGGGGTCGGAGGTCGAGACGCACATCGTTGGCCTTTGTAGCATAACGGCCAAAGTTAGGGGTGTCAATCATACGGCCCGCGGGCCAAAACCAGCTGCTAAAAATCCCAATCACACAGGTGAGTCGAAGCCCAAAATTTACACTGGAGACGATAATAGCGATGGTGTCGAAGTCAGTTTAGGCCAGTTTGATCATGACTGGGTCAAACCAGTAAATGAAACCATAGAATAAACAATGACAGCTCTGAATTCATAACATTTAATATTCTCCCTGTTACTAAATGTCTTGTGCCTTTGTACATCCACTTTCATACACATATAATGTACGTGTATAAATCAGGTTTATATACTGTTAAAGAAAATATAGTTTTTTGTGGGGGGGGTGTAAATGCAGACATTTTCACAGGTTGAGTTTTTTGCACTAAAACAGAAAAATATGGAGTTATTTATAGGCTTTTTGTTTTACAGGTCACTTGAGGTCATACTGGACTGGATGTGGGACCTGAACTAAGTCATATTTTTGGCCAAATTGTGATGTAGCCTATGATGTCTGATATGATTGGCTTAAATGAACCAATCCTGTGCTCTTTAGCTTCTCTTTAATGCTGCACATGGGGAAAAAAAAAAAAGGCTTTAGGCTACGTTCACACAGCAGGCAAATGTGGCCCAAATCCGATTTTTTTTTTTTTTGCTTATATGTGACCTGTATCCGATTTGCAAAAAACAGTTCCAGGGTTCCCACAAGTCATTAAAAAGCATTGAAAATCATTAGATCGATTTGGCACAAATTAAGGCCTTAAATGGCATTAATTTCGATATCCAGAGGCACTAACTAATTGAATACATTTGATGTGAAAAAACATGATTTCTGAAAGTGAACCTGAAGACGCTGTATCTCAAACTGTCCCTCTATTGTGCAGCTTCTTTTGTTCTTCCGTACCTAAACACACTTCACCAACTTTAACTTAAAGGCCCAAAGCGCTTCTGATGTTTGGACACTTTACGGAACCCGACCCTGCTTCTGTATCTGCAGATGAACATAAGCATTAAGTTTGTTTAAAGAGGAATTAAAAAGCATTAAATTAGATTTGCTGATACCTGCAGAAATCCTGCTGGTCCTGAATCCGATACGTATCTGATATTTAGCAATGCGACTTCAGTCTAAACGGCCAGGTCGCATTTATCCAACCTTTACGTCATTGAATGCGACAAACATAACAATTCTGCGTCCCAGGAGGAGGAGCGGCAGGAAAAATATATGTCCTTCCATAAAAACAGTGCGTGTCTGCATGGTCTTGTATTACGTTGGGACCTCTTTTGCACTTCAGGGTCACATTCAGTTCATACTCAAAACTGATAGAAGCCACATTTAATGTGTAATATGAACGAGCACACACAAAAATTAGATTTCACCCAAAAACTTTGAATTGTTCATCAAGGCCTGCTGAGTGAACGCATCCTAAGAGAATGTTGGTCAAACATGGAACCGACAGTTCTGCTAAATCCATACACGGTTACATCTGAGACATTTTACAAACGTTATGTGGGCAGTTTATGTTCTTTTTCACTTTTATCTGTCTGTAAATACACAACACCGGCCAATGGCAGGTGTTTACTGGTGGCTTTGATTTAACTTTTTTTTAACGTATTTAATTTCTGATGTCTTAATGACTCTAATGCCTTTATTTCCAAAGCTCCTGATGTGGATCGTGTTTTTGCACAAGGCTCAGTGTTTTTCATATTCCTGCTTTTCATTAAGCAGCCAATCCATTTTAAAGACCTGGCCATAGAATCCATGATTTTAATTTTTAATATCGTTAGCCATGTAGCATAATCATCCAAGTCATATTTTTGTCCAATTTGTGATATCTGCATAACTTTACTAATGCTGCTGCTTTATTTTTATGCAGAAATCACAATTTAGCCAATTATGAAGCTAACGATGTATAAAATAAAAAGAACTGGGCCCAAAATGGAGCCTTGGGGGACTCCAAAGGGGCCATTGGAGGTTTGCAGGGACCTAATTATGCTATGAGGAAGTACTACTACAAACACACACAGAAAGGTGTATTTGGTGACAACAAACAGGAGTACTTTGCCTGAAACAGCCCTAAATATTTGTACTTTTTAAATCCTTTTCCTCAGGCTGACTTATCTGTTGTTGGTGGAGTAGTACTGTCAGCTTTTACTTCTCAAATACTTTTACTCCCTGGTACTTTTGTTTGACAGGTTTACTTCCTCGTCAGATGATTATTTGACTTAATGCATTTAAGTATCGCTCATTAATGACCGGTTCGTTTCTAATTTTACATGTAAAACTTTACATCAGACATTAAGTACTTCTACTGCAGTTCTGTCCTTCAGTCCATGTTTGAGGTACTTGTACTTGAGTATTGCAGTAGAATTTTGTACTTAACTACATAATAAGGATTTTGTAACATGTTAATCTCATTAGTTTTTCATGGTCTATAAAACCTTCATGACCATGTTTGTTATAAAAGCAGTAAAATCAAGTACTTTTGCTTTGATACAGATTTTAGATACTAGTACTTGTGTTTTCTTTACAGCGTGTTCTTTTCTTAGGACTTACACTGTTTTTGAATGTTTTCCTCTACATCCTGTCAAACAGGAATAAACAGATATTTATGGTCAGTAAACCCCGCCTCCACAGCTGGACGGGTAAATAGTCGACATGTAAATATTTTATAATAAGGGGTTTGAATAACTCCACCTGTTGGTGAAGATCTTTTACATTCCTCAAAATCAGCTTTAAATACTTTGATGATTTTTTAAACATTTTATTCTTATTTCTTGGTGACTTGAATCATAAATATTCCTTATGATACTTTACTTCAGTTGGAAATTACATTTGCAATTGTACTTTTAGTTAAATACACATTTGAGGTACTTTTCCATGAGTATTATCTTATAGTATGTGACTGAAAAAGAAACAGAATGAGTCAATTTAACATCTGTTATTTATGATGAAAGTGTTTCTTCATCTTCGACTTAAACAGATCAATTTTCATATTTACGAAGTGTCACTTGTACAGCTTAGTTCTAAATGTTTAAATCACTGATTTGAACTCTTTAAATCACTGATTTGAACTCTTTAAATCACTGATTTGAACTCTTTAAAAGGAC
>JAPTYQ010000010.1:5983396-6003934 GCA_029814465.1 Ostorhinchus cyanosoma
ATATATATATATATATATATATATATATTTAAACATCTATATACATAATCAGAATTCTGCAATCACATTAACAAATCTAAGTACATCTCTGTATGCGATTGGACATTTTTCACATATTTACAATTGTGACAACTCTGTACACTTAGATCCAAATAATTCCTAAAAATAGGCTTATACAAAATAATGTCATTCCAGCCACTTAATTTTGAATATTTTCTATTATTACTCCTCTATAATTCAATAACTGTTGAATTTTCCACCACACAAACACATTTGATGACATCATCTTGGGCTTTGGGAAACGCTGATCAATATTTTTCGCCATTTTCAGACATTTTATAAACCAAACAACTTATGAAGGACGTTAATTGACAGTGAAAATCACCATGAGTTGCATTAGTCACCCTGAACCTGCAGAAACCCTGTCTTGAATGTCTCGGCTGCACTTGGTGGTTCATGTTGGATGCTTTTGCTGCTGGCTTTAAATACACATTTTGCTGTAACTAATAAATCACTAGTGCCTTCACAATGATGACATATCTGAGATGACATCGTACTATTTTACAGGGTTGTATTCGGTGAGCTTTTATAGTATTGTTACATCCAGTATGTGCTTGTGTTCGTGTCCACAAACAGGCGTCTGTTCATATATTGTGTTACAATCAGACACTGAGTGCCAACAGGGTGGATTTTTCCACACAGGGAAGCACAATCAGCTCTGTGTTACATCATATTGGGAACATGTCTGAGTTTTAGCTCATGTTTCGGTGTCTGAAAACTGCAGAGACGATCCACCGCACCCAACTGGTACTTCATATGTTTCTACCCGAACATAAAGTCTGACCCAAACCCTTAAAACCCTGTGACGTTAAGCTATTTTGAATGTACAGAACCCATTTTTGTAAATACATATATCAATGCTTATGAGACTCTGTTTGCATTTTCATAACAAATAAAAGATTTTATTTGTGAATTTGATTCAGTTTAAAGGCATTTGTACCAGAAAGTAAAGATAAATATTTGACATATATACAGAATATGTTTAACCCATAAAGATCCAGTGCTCCCTAATGATTTTTTTCCTCTCTATTTACTTGTTCTTAAAAGCTCAGAGTAAATTCAAAGGTCATTTTTATTGGAAATAGAGAAAACTAATGAAAAAGCGTGACTTTTTCAGCGGAAAGATATCATTAACTGAACGTAAACCCAGTGTGTCCATCCACTGTCATTGATTCAACTCCATGGGTTTTACTGGTGAATCAAAGTTGTAGAAATGACGGTGTTTCCATGGTAACTACGGAGCCTCTGAACGTCCAAATGGGTCATATCTGATGACCATGATAAAGTAAGAAACTGCATTTTACACTAATTATTTACATGTATTGGTAGGATTAGTGGATCAACAGGTATTAAACAGTTTAGATCAGTAGATGATTTGGGTGTTTTTCTGGTTGTTTGGGTCTTTATGGGTTATTAAAGACTATCACAAGCTCACTCCTTGTACAGAGATGCCGGTTTAGGTAAGCTGACGTCTCTTATGGTCTTTAAGCAGCAGTTCCGTCACTGTCTAAACGGAGAAGGGTAGAGAACAGTGCAGATCATGATTGGTCAACTTTAACGCTCTTTGTAATGGTGACGAAGGTACCGACTCCTCTCGCTTTCTCCCTCCTGTGAATGCTTCATCCTCTGTCGAATCTTCAGCTGCTTCAATCGGTTCTTATCCACTTCTCTTTTGGCTAAGAGGAAGCTGATGATCCCTGTGGGCAGACCTATCATCCTGAGAACGAGACAACCAATATGTGGCTAAGTACCAAACCCACACGATGCTCAGGGTTTTCAAGCTTTAACCCACAAAGACCCAGTGCTATTTTCACGGCCTTTCCAAAATATTTTTTTTCCTCTATATTTAACTTTTCTTCACTGATTTGTCACCAGTTTTGACATTATCCTGTGTATTTTGCGTTTTTTCCAATGATTATCATGTATTTACCGATATTTAATTTACTGATCATGTGAATGTTCATAACAGCTTTGATTAAAACTGACGATTATTATATCAAAAACTGAGAAAACTGAAGAAAAAGCAACTTTATCTGTAAAATATGTCATTAACTGAACATAAACTAAGTGTCTCCATCCACTGACACTGATCCAACTCCACGGGTTTTACTGGTGAATCAATGTTGTAGAAGATGGTGTTTCCACGGTAACTACAGAGCCTCTGAACATTCAAATGGGTCATATCTGATGACCACGAAAATACGAGTAACTATTTTACAGCAATTATTTACATGTATTGACAGGAGTAGCAGTTCTAAAGTTATTGCAAATTTTAATTCAGTAGATGCTTTTGGTCACTGGTGTACATTTGGGTCTTTATGGGAAAAAGGTGAATGATATAACGATCTCATTTATTGTCTAAAGAAATATCCCAATAATCCTTTAAAATCAGTTACTATACTGTGATAAAACTATTCAACAAGGCTCATATGATCACCTGAACACAGAATACCATGTCAAACAACAGTTAACACTGAGCTACTGCACTTCCTTCTCATCTCTGTTCAGGAAGTTCTCTCAATTATTCTGTTAGTTGTTGAGTGTCGCTGAACATAGAATGCTGTGGCGTATTTGCAAAACAGTGTCATAAGAGGAGTTGTGTGGTGGAACATGTGCTCATGTGGAAGCAGTTTGTGGGTTTAGAATTACTAAATCCCTAAACAAACAACGTCGCAACTTAACATTTTTAGTGTGTAGTTGCAACTCAGAGTCCCATCTCTGCAAAATGGAGATTTTCACTCTTATTCCAGCAAAACACATCCAGCCAGTCTATTAATCAGGCAAATGTGAGAAAATAGCAATTGATAAATATTAATAGAAACTGAAGAAGATGCAAGTGTTTGAGTTTAAATGGAAAAATAATTTTGTTGGGAAAAAAGATTCTATTTACTCACATAATCACTGATGATATAAATACCAGATATACCAGAAATTCTGTCTGTCCATCTGAGATTTTTGTCCAACTCATTTCTTGGACACTGATTCTTTTCTAATTTGACACACATTCTTTACATGTGCCTTTCTGTAAATTTTTTGCATTTTTCTCACATTTTTAAAATATTTTTAGAAAGATTGAAAGTTTAGCCTCAAAATGAATCACTGGGTGAGCAGGGTATCAGTGAGCAGGAGGGGCAACGTGTTGAGTCACTGAGCTGGGGTATTAGTAAGCTCTGCTAGCTTTTTCACTTGTTAATTTACTTTTGCCATATAATAAGAAAGAGGTGTTGCTGACTTTCCATTATTTACTAGTGTACATGTACCGTCATCTCTACCCGGTGGAAATCACCAGTACATGTTTCTTTGTTCCATACACACTTAACATAAATGACAACAACTTCATGGACTCACCAAGCGTAGCCAATCCTCTTCATCGGATTCTTTGCCTTCGTCCTGGGGATGTATTCAGGGCCTTCTTCTTCCTCCTCCTCCTCAGCCTTGTTTCTCTTGTCCTGAGTCTGTGAACCGGAGCCTGCTGTGTTCGGAGGCTGCGTGCTCCTTTGTGAGTCCATCTTGGAGACACACATGGAGGTAGGAGAGACGTGTAGCAGCCGACACTGAGCAGCCTGAAGCCTCAAAAACTGACCCATAACCTGTGGTTGATGACCTCGAGACGGAAGCCATCGGACTGGAACAAGATGTAGACCTGAGGACAAATGAAAAGAGTTACAAATGTACTGTATTTAGGAAGAAATTTCAGATATACTTCTTTTGAGTATTTCCATTTTCTACAGTTTCCACATCTTAGAAGTGAACATTGTACTTTTTACTCCACTACATTTGTCTGACTGAGTTACTTTCAGATTTGTCATTCCCTTACTGTCCATTAAAAAAAACACTCATATCCAAATGTTTGTGATAAACAGAGAAATAATGTGTTCTGTTATGGGTTAAGAAAATTCTCACGCTGAGCTGAAGGGCTAATCAAACTTATTCCAGGTTAGGGGCCACATACAGCCCAATATGATCTCATGTGGGCTGGACCAGTAATATTTAATATATATAATGTCTTCAGTGTAATTTTTGCATTTCATAAATTCATCCTGGATTGGACCCCTTGGCTGTTTAGGTAGTTTTGTACACAGATTTGGTCTATTCATCATGTTCTGAGTTGGGCATTTACTATAATGAAGATAATTATTACATAAAACAACAAATTAGCTGCATTTCTGCCAAGAAGTTAGAGTATCGTAGTCTACACACACATGGAAAAACACTTTTTTTCTCCTCCATTTTAAGTCACAGCATCAATATTACAAGAGGAATGACCCCAAATCTCAAGACCTCCAAACCGCAACTATCACACCCATAGTTTGTTTCAGACTAAACAAGAAAACAGTTTATAAATGGTCAAAATGAGCTCAAACTTGTATACCTAAAGGCAGTAAAACCATTGAAATGAAGTCAGAAATAATAAGGAACCGAAATGATCAATTACAAGCACTGACAAAGGTTGCCTACTCCCACGTTTCATGTACTATGTACATTTAGTGGAAACATTTGACACTAAATACGCTTAATTCTGTCTTGTCTTTAACTCAGGACTTTCCAGTGAAGAATCTAGCTAGCTACTTCCAATGCTAAACAGGGACATTATGCGGCTTTAGCCTTAGTAAATACCGGATATAAGCCCTACTACCGAACACTTAAATGATATTTTAGCACTGACTTGAGGTTCACAACTGACTTTTGACAGAAAACGTGATATTAATTATATTACCTTGTAAAGCCGTCCGAACTGCTGTCGCACAGGGCGCCGCCATGTTTGTTAGATAACAGTCATGCGCAGTGGCAGTTTTAAACCCAGCACTGCCGCCTCCTAGTGGACAATGAGACGCTCAAAAGGCTTTTTATTTTAGCAACAAAGTTTTATTTATGGAACCCTTATTCAAAACATGTCATAATTTTACAAAAAGGACAAACAATAAATGGTGAAACTCTGAAGGAGAACCATTTTTTTGCCTCAAATATACAGTTAATGATAAACAGCAAATACAAAGTTCAGTTCAGAGTCAAACAGACAGAAACCAGCAAACAACTGGACAAAGACAACAGTATATTTACAAGTCAGCTTGACTAAGACAACACCTTATTTTCTAAAGAGCCCCAGAACCTTTTCTCTGTGTAGCAGATGCCAACATCACAAAAGTATAAAAACATCTCCAAAGCTACTATTTTACATGTTTTGTTTTTTCATGAGCATCCAAAAACACACTGAACGCCAACTTTATTGATGAAGGAATCCAAAGGCATACGAGGCAATGGAGGAAAAGAATAGACTATCTTAATCTTCCAGGACGTAGTTGGGGTTGACGACCAGGACCACCTCTTGTTCCGTGCTCGTGGGTTCAGATCCTTTCAGGCCGGACTGAGAAAGCTCGATGAGGATGTGATCCTGAGGAAACAGACGCATGGAGGGATTGTTAAACACAGATCTACATTACAATAGTGGAAAAAGCTCAGACATATGGTAGTTTTACACAATCTCAAATATTATAATGAAATATTTGCAGATTTTTTTTTGCATTTCAAAAGACAGGCAGAAAACTAAAGGCAAATTATATATTTGTTTATTAAGAAAAACTTAAACTGTCAGTTTTAACATGTCATGTCCTGGATGTGTTTCATTATTTTGCTGAAACATCCAGGTTTGACTTCAAGGAACAGAGCATGTGCAAAAAGGAGTATGTGGGTTTGGAAGACAGAACAATACTGATCAGAGTTTAATGACTTAAGAGTGATTCTTAACCCATAAAGACCCAGTGCTACTTTTGTGTCAGTTCCCAAATGAAATTTTCTCTATATCTAACCTTTCTTAAGCGATTTATCACCATTTCTTATAATATTATCCTTTTCACTTTACATTTTATTGGTATAAATCAGATATTTTCCTGGATTTAATTTACTGATCATGAAAACGTTCATAAAAGTTCTGATTAAAGTTGAGGGTTATTACATCAGAAACAGAAAACTGACTTTCAGTAAAATATATCATTAACTTTGAACACATGGTAAAGAGGAATGCTTCACGGACCTCCAAGCAGTAATGCAAAATATCAGTAAAAATGGTAAAAACAAAAAGGTGCTCTTTGTTGAAGGAACTGTCACACACAACAAATACAAAAACCAAGACACTCTCTTATAATCTTAAAGTGCCTTTATCAATTATGGCACATCTCAGTGGACGTCACTGAGGCCCAATGCGTTTCAGCCTGCTGGCCTTCATCAGGGGGACAAACTAAAAAGGCTGGCACATATTGGGGCTCAGTGAGGTCCATCGACACGTGCCATGATTAATAAAGGCATTTTAAAATCATAGAGTGCATTGGTTTTTGTATTTTTTGGGGGAAAAATCTGTCATTAACTGAACATAAACCAAGTGTCTCCATCCACTGTCACTGATCCAACTCCATGGATTTTACTGGTGAATCAATAATGTAGAAGATGTTGGTGTTTCCATGGTAACTTTGGAGCCTCTGAACATCCAAATGGGTCATATCTGATGGCCATGAAAAGATGACAAACTGTATTTTACACCAATTATTTACATGTATTGATAGGATTAGTGGCTCAACAGTTTAGATCAGTAGATGCGTTTGGCTGGTGTTGGATGTTTGGGTCTTTATGGGTTAATGGAATATATCACAAATGCATGGGGTCTCCATGGTCTTCCTGTTCTGTGTGCGGGGGGGGTTGAACTCACATAGTGCACCAGTCTGTGGATAACTTTGTCTATGAGCGCCTTCTTATTGATGAGCTCCTCCTCCGACTCGATCTCGGCTTCAATCTCCTTCAGATACCAGTTCACCACTGCGCTTTTCTTCAGCTCCTCCTCTTCCTCACCTGTAGAGACACCGGTGGAAGTTGAGAGAAAAGCCCCACAATTCACTAGAATCAAACCACAGATGACGCATAGAAAAGTAGGTCACATCTTACCCTCCTCTGCTTTGCGTAGATGCAAAACCACCAGGTTAGCGATACGTTTGTACTCCGCGAACGACAGGCGGAGAGAGGGTTTGGGCTGGCTGTCGGGCTCAGCGTGGCCGTTCACGTGGCCATTTACTCCATTTACATGACCGTTGACATGGCCATTTATTCCATCCACGTGGCCGTTAACACCGTTGACACCATTCACTCCATTAGGAACGTTTCCTGTTAAAACAAGGAGGTAGGATGTGAAATGAGTATATCAACAAAGTTATTGAAAATTAATGAAAGAAAGGCATGGGAAAAAAAGCCTTTAACTGAAATAACATGAACCAAAAACAAGCCGCATGAATACAAAACTAAAATTACAGATAAGACAGAGCATTAGTTTTAGTTTGTATCAGTTTCTCGTGCAAAGTTTAGCATTATTTGTGGATTTCTAATAATGTAGATGTGCTTGTTTTGCATCAATTTCATTACATTTACAAATTTGGCAGACACTTTTTTACCCCAACGCACCTTACAAAGAGAATTTCATGGCAATTAAAGTCAAAAAAAGAAGAGCTTCCTAATGTTTATCCTTCTGATTAACCCATATCTTGCCACAGAAAAGAAATTATACATATATTACAATTCATATAGATTTGTGATCATATCTCCATGTTACGTACTGTTGCATTTTCAGCTGACATTTTCTGACACAATTAATATCCTTTATAACTAATCATCTAAAAGTAGGCATTTTCTAAATAAATTCATATATAATTAAATACTTTACAATGCATCGAAAGCAAAAAGGTCAAAATTCCATAACCTAAAGAAAAACAAAAACTTTATATTGGAAGGATGAGGCCGAACATCCGTCCTCGTCTGTACATTCATGTGTCCATCGTGTACCTTCCTCCTGCTGCTCCTCTTCCTCCAGCTCATCATCCTGCTCCAGGTTGATGTCGGGCGTCTCTACTCTGATGATGGATTTGTTCAGGAGACGGAAGGCTTCCTTCACATGTTTGGGCTGCACCTGAAGCCATAAAAGACAGAAGAAAAATGTCATTTTGATCAAAACACATTAAAGCTCTCAGTGAGGAAAGAGTGAGCCACGGGACAGTGTTGTACTGATAGGCTTTAAATGTACAAAAAACTAACTTTATTCATAAGGCAAATCTGAGGTGCTTCATAAGGAACAGGAAGATGGACATAAATAAAAAAAAATACAATCAAATTACACAAATTAAGAGAAAAACCGTTCAATGTTAATAAAGCAAAGTAATCAAGAAGTATAATTACAAAAAATTAAAAAAACAAAACTGACTGAATGGATTTTTAGCTTGTTTGTTTTTCTTAGACAGCAGAAGATGTAACTTTTATAAACCTAAACTAAATTTGAGAATTAGTCTGGTGCAATGTTACAAAAAACAAACTAACAGAAAATCAGTGTAAAGGTTGTGTCGCTGGATGATCGTTTTTTGGGGTTTTTTTCCTGCGTACCTCGTCGCAGCAGTGCATCCGTGCCATGGCCTCGGACAGACGGATCATACTCTCCAGCTGCCGTACAGTTATTCTCCAGGCAGATTTGGACACGCCCCCAGAGCCGTCGCGCTGACGAAGACGCTTGTACTGCTCCACGATGAACTCCTCCGATTCGCTGGAGATCTGCAGAAACAGGTTAAAACCAAAATGAATGAAGATTTTCCCTGTGCTTCTGAATGGTTTAGGTCAGGGTTGTCAAACATAAACCCTTAAAAGGGTCCAAACCGGCCCATGGGATGAATTTGTAAAACGCAAAAATTACACTGAAGATATTAACAATAAAGGGTTTAGCTAAAGGGTCACAGCAAAATGTGACCAAGTGCATCAGACCAGTAAAATAATAGCAGAACCTATAAAAGTCCAAAATTTGAACAATATTCTGTCTATTATGAAATTATTTGTGCCTTTGTAGATCCAACCTGTGTATAAATGATAAGTTGAGACATAATATTGTTAAAATTGTTCATGTTATTCACATTTTTAAAGGATAGTTTGTATGTGTAATCACTTTCATTTAGTAATTCAAATTTTTTCACTCAAAAATATAGAGAAATGTTTGGAGTTGACATTATTTATAAGTTATTATGATACTATTTTACAGGTCTGACCCACTTGAGATCATTTTGGGCTGTACGCGGCCTGTTTGACGCCTTTACATGTTGTGGTCACATAATTTAAGGTCCTCGTCTTGCTTGATGTTTGACTAAAAACTGGGGAGATCCACAAATTTTTAGGCTCCTGAGCTTAGAAATGTAACGAAAAACTGTGTGGGAAATGAGAAAGATGAATACACACCTTTGGTTTGAACTGTCTGGCAAACAGCAGGTATCTGCGGATCTCGTCCAGTGAATACAGTCTGTCCACAGATTCCTCCACACGTGAGTGAAGGTCCACAATACGTCTGGCGATGGCGTAGTCTGTCACCTACCACCCAAAAAGAACACACCAGATAAAAATACAAGGATTTCTACTTTCAAGTCAAAGTCAGCTTTACTGTCAGTTTTTTTTGCCATGTGTACACTACATACAGAAAACTGAAATTACAAAATTCTAAGACCCCACAGTGCAAAAAGAAAAATAGAAGAAAAAAAAAAGAATACAATAAAACTATAAACAGAATAAAACTATAAACAGGAGGGGACGCAGGAGACAATAAAAAGATAAAGGTGCAACAGTGAAGTTAAACAGATGAGGTATCGTTAATAGAATTGATCATTTAAAGTGACATGTGCAATAAAGTCATTCATATCAGATAGTTGTAAATATTGTTTGTTTATTTCAAATATGACATTAAAACCAAACAGCAAAAGGATTTATATCATGGTGGTCAGAGGAGCTGTTTGGAGCCAAATGACAGCCACGCTTCCGTCAGTCTGCCCCAGGGCAGCTGTGGCTACAAATGTACTTCACCACCACCAGAGTGTGAATGTGAGAGCGAATGAATAATGGATTAATAATGTAAAGTGCTTTGGGTGCCTTGAAAAGTGCTATAGGAATCTAATCCATTTGAAAGTCAAACATTTGAAAAGGAGCAGAATGAAGTTTAACTTATCATCTCCCGCCCCCGTACCCCATCCTTCTACCTACCCCTAAACTCCTACGTCACATCCCATACGTAACTCAAAAATCCTTTTCAGCATTTCATATTAAAATAAACTCAAACCAAATATCAAAAACACTGCGTCATTTTAACTTAACCTCTTTAACACGTACCTCGTTACAGTCGTCCACCAGGATGAAGAACAGGTCGAAGCGGCTCATGATGGGCGCCGTCAGGTTGACGTTCTGCTTCAGACTCTTGCTGCGGTCGTAGCGTCCGCCCACGGGGTTGGCAGCAGCGAGGATGGATGTACGAGCGTTCAGCGTGGCCTGGAGGAGACAGCGGGATATGTTATTCTACAGAACCGGTACCTGAAAGACGTTTATGGACAATAAACGTTTAACCGACCACGAAAACATATTTATTTATTTATTTGATGAGGACAGTGCATATTAATGAACACTCCGTACAAATAAAAACATTACTTTGTGTAAATATGCCGGATTTTGCTGGAAGCCATTTTCCATCCGTAGTCCTCAACATTTAAAAACAGACAAAACATACAAAAAAGACAATACAGCGCAAACGACACAACGCTACGTACAAGTGTACGTCATACAATACACTATTAATACAATAAAAATACAAAATAAAACGGCCAAGAAGAAAAAGTACAGAGATGTGAATAAAAGCAGATATCACAGGTGATTACAGGTTTGATTCGACTTTAACCATTTTTTTAGGCTCTTTTTTAAATGATGAAAAGGTGGAGATTTCACGAATAGTCATCCTTTTTACTCAGACTTTGATCAGATCTACGTTCCATTCTAGTGATTTGGTTCTTTGGTTGGTGACTGTGGGCGTCTGGGAGGCGGGGCCATCAGTGCTTACACTTGCTCCTTTTGTCATATTGGAAATGTCAAACAATTTTACATAAAATTTGCATCTAGCTTTCACTGCCTGTGTGGAGTCTTCAACCAAATAGGGACTTCCTGGTTAAATAAAATAAATCAATCATACTTATCCTATAATAATCACACACATTTTCCTAGCACCATGAAAAAACCTTCTACTCATATGACCTGTGTAGAAATTCTAAACCTTATATTTCATCAGCAGAGTCCAGCTGTTTCTTAAATCTGCATTAGACTGAAGCTCCGCCGTGCCCCGTTCGTTACCTTGACTCCGGCCTTGGTGATGCTGATGGTCTGCTGCTCCATGGCTTCGTGGATGGCCACCTGGTCCTTCAGGTCCATTTTGTCAAACTCGTCGATGCAACACACACCCTGGAAGAAAACACACTCATTAACACTGAGCCCACATCAACACTGGCCTTTAAGTCAGTCTAAACACTCCTGACTCTTATTAGACCCTGAAGTTTTTGACAGACTCACGTTGTCGGCGAGCATCAGAGCGCCGGCCTCGATGACGAACTCGTGCGACTCCTCATCTCGGACCACCGCCGCGGTTAAACCGGCGGCGCTGCTGGCTTTGCCGCTCGTGTAAACCGCTCTGGGACTGAACTCCTCCACGTGTCTGTGCGTAGCGAAACAAAAGATTTATATTTACAGAAAACAATAGCTGCTGTTTCAACACGGTTTGAAATATAACATTGATAGAAACACGACAATTTAGATAAAAGTCTCAGTTTTGCTCATTGGGCTTTTTCTTCCTGAGCTCATGCACTAAATGGGAGTTGGATACATTCTCTGAGTAAGTTCTGATGCAGTAAACCTTCAATCATGGTGCTTGGTTTAATTTCCTTTTTTTCCCCTCAGTAATATTTTATACCTATGTTTAAGTGTAAGTTTGCATTTCACAAACTGTTACATTTGTCCAGAAGGATTGGTGACTTGTTTTGTGATTTCTTTTTAAAATTCTTTTTATAAAGTTCTTTTTTTGTGCACGTTCTGTTCTGTATGAAAATAATTCCTATTGTTTAGACACTTTTTTCTGCACTATTGCTGTAATAATTCAATTATAACAATAACTGTGTGAAAAAAAAAAATAAAGAGAAAAAAAAAAAACACCAGCAAAAGTTAGTGAGGGACTCATGAAGGACAAATCAGTCCTTTGTGTCACTGTAATTTTTTTGGAGTTTGTTCAACAGCTGGTTTCTTTCCATTATTACTCTCCTTGCTGCAGTGACCTGTAACATATCCTACAGCGCCACCTTCTGACACTAAGCAGCCTAGTTTATTTGCTCCAAACCAGCTGACGGAAACAACTCACATTTACTTTTATGACATTTACATCAGATTTGACTATTATTCACTGCATTCAAATTACTCTGCTCCAAACACACTGGTGTAAATGCAGAGAACACTGATGCTACTCATGTGTTTTTCATGTTCTTGTGTAACTTACTTGAGGAACTGGCTCTTGGCAGTGCTTGGATCTCCCACAATGCAGACATTGATGTCCCCTCTCAGCGAGGTTCCTTCCATGGTCGTCTTGGGAACGCCTCCAAACAGCATCAGCAGGACGCCGCGCTTCACCTCGTCATTTCCTGCACGATAGGCGTCATCATTTTATTAGAAAACATACGCTTTACCCCCCCCCCGATGGTGTTACTGGATGGAGAAAAGGTGGAGGCACTGACCGTGGATGGTGGGGAAGAGGCTGGTGCACAGGTTGTGGTAAAGGTTCTTGTCTTGGCTCATCTCGAACACTTTCTCCCATTCTTTTTCGGTCATCTGGCTCTTGATGCTTTCAGCGGTCTGCTCCTCCTCTCGCAGCTCTTTGCCTCCAAACTAGACGACAAACAAACGCTGTTACTCGACATCCGGCCGGAGAAACATTGTGGTTTTTTTCTTCATCTCGCACAGTAGCAGCACAGCAAAGAACTCTTTAAGAAGCTGTTTAACGAGTCATAAAAACTACTGAGTGCATTATTAACACTGACTTGAAGAACATCTACACCACTCGATGCTCCCAGAAAGCATCAATTGAAGCATAAATTGAAGCAAAATTGATGTTTTTATAGAGATGTGAAATTCCACCCATTATAAGTAAATGGGAGAAGAAAAATATCTTAAAAATTCCTAAAAAACTGAAATGTTTACCTATTTTTTCCCAAAATGTAACTACATCTATTTGGGTCACTGGCAGTCTATGAACCCTTTTTGTTATGAATTCAACCAATAGTTTTGCTGTTAGAGTGTTAAAAAAACAAACCACCGTACGAAATCAAACCAGAAACCACACCCCTTTCCTCCCTTCAGGGGGCGGGGTAAAAATCACAATCAACTAAGTGTCACAATGATAAAATGTAAAATGTGCAACACCTACTGTACTTACGTCTCAGTGACCTCTGCACCTGAATGTGGGACTTGACTGAATGGAAGAGGGGTGTGTGTCTTTTTTTACTATTCAATATTTTTCATTGTATATTTCCCTGTTTTGTTTTTTTTTTTACTCAAGTACCACCGTTTCTACCAAAGCACATCAGAATTCTGTTGTGTATGCTCTGCGTACACGACGACAATAAAAGGAATCTTGAATTAACATAACAGAGCAGTCTTTAAAGTTCATGCGTCACTTACTCGTGGGTTTGTCGGGGCCACGTTGCAGGCGAGGAAGGCCAGTCTGTACGAGAGCTCCCGGACCCCCAAAGCCTTCAGCCCCCTCAGTCCTTCAGCCTCAAAGCCCTGTGGTCCACCAGCCACGCGGGTACTGGTCTCTGCACGCACCCCTAAACCAAAACAGCATACGCACTCACATTCTGAACCTTACTTTTCAGTTGTAGGTTCTTGACCGTTCTGGGTTAAAGTCCTACTGTACCCGGAGTGCTGAGCTGAGACACATCCGGTACGACGATGAGGGTTCCCGTGAAGTCGCATCGATCTCCAGCCTGAGCCGTCTCCACTGCCTCGGCCCTCAGAATGATCTCCAGGGAGCGTGGGATGGAACCGCGAGGCAGCTCCGCCTGCGTCTCCTGAATACGAACCTGAAGGCGACAGGTACGTTGGTCAACTGTGCACGCCCGAGCCGAACCCGCCGCTCACTGACACGCAGTTAGAGCGTCATACTTTACCTTCTGGAAGTCGATGAACTTGGATTTGTGCGTGTCCAGGTGGAAGCGGGAGCGGTTGTTGCAGATGGGGTTTCTGCAGATGGTCGGTGGGGAGTATTTGAACTGCTGAGGGACGTCTTTGATCACAGCCTGGCAGTCCATGCACAGGAAGGTACCGCTCACCTGCGAACGGAAGCGTGTTTGTAAAATGACTGCGTTAACGACAAGCTCAGAGTAACTAGTTTTGCACTAGATACAATAAAGGATTCACAATTTCTACCATCCTTGTACACTTTCATTCAAATGTGTTTATGTATTGTTTATTCTTATTTATTGCTATACATGTACCTACTTTTTTTTTTTTTTTAATTAATTCTACACTTATTTTTCTACTTAGCATTATCATTTCTCATTTTTTGGATTCTTAAGTTGCCAACCAGTTCAGAAACTTTAAAGGAATACTGTGATGGGAGAGAATGCGGGCCCTTTTGTAATGAGGTGAATTTTTATCCTTTTTTTTCTTTTTTTTTATTAATTTGCTTATTGTGTGTGTTTTGCGTTGGTAAAGCCAGATGTTATAACTTTATCCACATCCTGCATTTTAAGTTTTTACAGAAGGACGTTTTGTGATAAAGCATTAGATCCTGTTTTGATCAAATAAAAATGTGTTTAGTATTTGTGGTGTAATTACATTTTTCCAGGAAATAACCTTTAAGAAAAACCAAAAGAAAAAAAAAAATCACTTTAACAGTATGGTGATATTTTGAGATGTATCGTGATTTGTATCGTATTGCCAGATTCTTCCCAATACACACCCCTACTTAATATGTAACTGTGTATCTGCAGATGCATCAGGACGTGCATCACATCGGCTTCACTCCTACTGTGCATGTGTTCTTACCAGTTCAGGGTGCACCGGGTGCGTCCTCACCACCTGACCGCTGATCCTCACCAGAGTGCCGATACGCATGGACGACAGCTCACGAATCCTGGATTACACACAACACAGGAAAATGTTCTACAGATCTGACATTATTTCGTGAAAGTACAAAAGCAGATTTAGGGATTTTCAGCGTTTCTTACTTGTGTCTACTCGGCAGATCCTGGATGGCGAGGTAGAACTCTTTGTTGAGGGGAACGTTCCCATGATCCCGTGCAAAGTTGCGAACGGCCCGACAGAGGTAGGGATACACTCTGAAACAGAACACACTTCATTTTAATACTTTACATTGATTATTATTTTTTGTTTCAGTTTTTATATTCCAACTTGTTTTATTTATTTGACATTATTGTTTCTTAATGCTTTTATTCCTTTTTTTATTGTGCTTTTAGTCTTCTGTACAGCCCTTTGGTCCACTGTGGTTGTTTTAAAGTGTTTTATAAATAAAGTTGGATTGGATTTATGCACCTCCATCCTACTGGAAAAGGACTGTCACTTTGCACATTAGAGTTTATTGTTGCATCTTACTGTTTAGATGTCATTTCAATTAACAAATAAATCAATAAGGTCTATTTATCAATCTAATACGCAGCTGCATTTTGAGTGCGTTAGAAATTAGCATCAGTGGGACCTGAGGTTGGATATAATCACATACTTTTTTACAAATATTTAATTCAGGAACAAATGCCGGGTTCTTTCAGGTCATATACTGCTCTCCTTGATTTGACTGTGTTGTTTTTGTGTATGATCATAACGAGTCGTTTTGTCTTTTCTTCACCATCTGGGCATTATGTCAGAAGGAAGCATCTACACATAAACATGTTAGATTTACTTGGTCACACGATCTACTGATAAAATTGACCAAATGGCCTCATCATGATCATCTGCATAAGTAAAACCCAACATAATGCTACATACAGTCATCCAAAAATGATCAGACCATCAAAAGTCATCAAAAACAGTGGTTATGTAGTCCAGTTCTAACTCCTGTGTAGATCATGTGACTAAAACAGAAAAGAAAATATGGAATGAATAAACGCACCGTTTTTGTCAGTTCAATGACATAAATATTGATGTAAGAACTGAAGTGATTTTGGTTATTATCAAGAAAACATGGAAAATGGATAGATATCAGCTCTGAGCTATTTTTAGGTTGTTATTATATTTGTCCAAACAAATGCACCTTTAGTTGTACCCTGCATTAAAATGAACAAGAAATTGAAGAAAACAAAGGGTGGTCTAATAATTTTTTCTGCAACTGTACATAAACATCATGTACAATAGGAAAACACTAACAGAGACCATTTTAAAACACAGTCACTACTTATGGTCTTACTTTAAATACATTTACCTGATAATACTTAAATATTTTTAACTTTAAGGATTTTAAAGCAGATTTTTACTTATGGTGGAGTATTTTTACAATGCATTATTAGTACTTTTATAATGTTAAAAGTTTTAACTAATATGTAATAACACATTCTAGCATACAACAGTTAACCCTTTAGGGTGTGAGCCTACTTTGACCATCTTTGAATGCTTCTGATTTTGCCTTTTTATGTCCCATTGAAAAATGTTTACCATACCCATGTAACAAAATATATGATCTGATAATTATTTTTTTTACTTAACTTATTTTATTAACATACTGGGCCCAAAAACACATAAATCCACATTGAAAAAAAAATCTACTATTTATTACAATAACAACCACAAACATGCTTGATGAACTGCTCTGGTAAACTTGAAGAAAGTAAACATAAGTTGCAAATATGAACATATAAAAAGCAGAGTTGAATGGTCTAATCATGCGTGATCACAGACCCTGGGGGGGGGGTTCAAAGTGCTGCTGATTCCAACCCTTTGTTTAGAAATAAGACCGTATGTGTCAGTGGTTTGTTCACCTGTAGTATTCCTCCTGGATGGTGGTCGCCAGCTCCTGGTTGAAGCCCTCCAGGTCTGTGAAGCACACCAGCAGAGTGTTCCTCTCAGGCCTAATCAGCTCCTCAGCCTCCCGGACATACTTCACCTCCCCATCCCCGGTCTGAAACCTGACAAAAACACCAAAAGAAACTAAATCTATCTGACAGAAAACCATCCCCACAGCCACCGAAAATGAGCAAATGCACACATATCAGTGAACATGTGAGTTTGAAGCCTGTTTCGGTTGACAGATCTTCTATAAACTCTGGTATTGTCTGTCTGACTTACTCCTCCAAGAAAGCCTGGAATAACTTCTGGCACTTTTCCGCCAACTCGTCTTTGACCATTTCCCCGGCATGCTCCGCGGCTGCTGCGGTAACGTCCATACTGAAAAAGTGACAAAAACTGGCACCAAAGCGTCAAAAAAACAGAAAATACAGATCCGAACTGTTCCTCTACAGACGGACACACGCACAGACAGCACGCCGAGCTCCGGACAACAGAGCGGAGTTTCGCGCGAAATGGGGCACCACGTGACATTTGGCGCGCCAGTTTTAACCAATAGCTGTTGATATGTACATATGTTGTCGTTCTGAGCCAATCAGGACTGGAAATGTGAACTGACGCGAAGTTCTCTTAAAAAAAGTCCAACCAAGGTGCTGTTTAACACTTTCATTTATTCTTGTAGTTTTTTTTTGTTTTTTAACTTATTATTTGTTTATGGCTTGGAACGTCTGGTGTTTTTTTATATTCCAGTTTTTGTATGTTCAATCTTTGAAAAATGAATAAATTCTTGGGTAGAAAAAAAAAAGATGTGTCACTGTATTTGAGCTCAATTAAAGGGTTAAACACGTCATGCTTTGGGATCTTCGAGCTGTGTTAAATGGAGCAAAATGGAGAGAAATGACTCAGTTACATGAAAACATTCCAATCCATAACAATCACATGACCTCTATAATGACATTCAACATCTTATATATAGATCAACAAATTCGGACGACACTTGAGAAGATCTAAAATGAAGAAAATTATCGTTTTATTAGTCAAGTGACAGTTGGAGGTGTTGCGACAGGTGCGAGCCATTTACGGCAGCTCTATAACTTATTATGTAGTGGACCTACGCACTGTTTTATGCATCTTTTAATGAATATTTTTCAATTTATATGGTCAAAATCCAAGTTAGACGTAGTTAAACGCGATAAACGTGTTAGTAATGTCTACCACCAAAGTCCTGAAGTACCCCTGCTGTACCACAAGACTAACTGCTGAAAACAAGAGAAGAACTAATACCATTGGCTGATAGTGATACACGTGACTGAACTTTAAGGTAGTCACAGGTTAGCCTTTTTTTTTTTTTTTTTTGGATAAACGATGAATCCAAATAATATATATTTACAATGACCGAAAGTTAATATGTAGATAATATATTATTAATTAGTAATTAATAGTGTAGAAATATAGCTATTTTTTGGACCTCAGCAAATCAATGACACCGCCTTTGGTTGTGCATGTTCTACCTCTGGTGTGGCTTTTTTTTTTTCTTAACAGAACCTTTAGCATGTGCCAAATGGCCTTTTACGTTTTAAACTGGCCCTTTTGTGTACTTTAGTTGTTTTATTGGTTTGCTGCAGCCCTATGTTTATAATAGTTGTAAATATGATTTATGAATTCATTTTATAATTATATTTTATAATTTAGTACAATATTAAAATAAAAAAAAAGACAGCAGACAATTATCACATGAAAACGAGGGGAAATAAAACTGAATTTAATAGAAAGGAGTCCTTGGAGTAAATGTGGAGAAATGCAGTAACTTTAAATGACCGCTAGAGGGAGATATTTGTTAATGAGGCCAAGATGTGAACATGAATGAACAAGAGCTACAACCTCCAAGTAGGTGACACAGAAGTGGAGTTTCACTTCTGTCTCATCCCATTCCCATGTTTTGTTTTATATTTACAGAAGGAATTTATGTAAATGTGAAAATATACCAAAAAGACAAAAGATTATTTTTTCTTATATTCATATTCAGGTTTGTTTGTTTGTTTTGTTTGTTTGCTTGTTTCTCTTTTCTTTTTATATTCTGCCCAATTTAATTTGGTTTCTTTGGTTTGCTGTTGATTTTCGGTTTGGTAGCTATTTTCTTCATTTTCTGTTCATTTTGTTGAGTATTTTCATATTTTTTGAGCATTTGATTGATTTTTCATTCATTTGTGTTCATTTTAGTTAAATATTATCCATGTTCTGAGTATTTTGTTCATTTTGCTCAATATTGTGTTCTTTTCAGTCATTGTTTTTTGTTCATTTCTTGTCCATTTTGTTTGGACGTTTTATAAATGTGTTCATTTTGTTGACTGTTTTTTCTTAATTTTTGTCCATTTTATTGAAAGAATTCTTAATGTTTGAGTATTTTGTTGATCATTTTCTTAATGTTTCTTAATTTTACTGATTAGTTAATTAATTTTGTGTTTATTTTGTTCATTATTTTTAATCATTTTTTTATTATTAAACGGAACTGATTGAAATCAGTTCAGTCTTTGCTCTTAACAAACTTTCTTATTCTCTTTATTTTGAATATGTACAAGACACGATGGGGCAAAATATAGTGGTTTTTTTTCTTTTCTTGAATCAACATTCATTTCCATCTGAATATAAGTCCATGTGTCCATATTGTCTCACACATACACAGGCTTTGTCCCACATCTGTCTCAGCCTGGATCCAACACTGTGAGTAAACACTGGTTTCTACTCTATTATTCCATCCGTTTGTGTTCTCACATCATTCTCACGTCTTCATCTGCCGTAGAAACACAAACGCTCCCAGCAGGCGATTGGTTTCACCTGTCACATTGTATGAATCCACCAGGAACTGAACAGGAAGTTATCGCAGGCCATTTGGACGCAGCTCAGTCTTTCTTTGCCTCTATATTTCTCTCTTTGTCTTGACCTCTGATTTTCCCACGATTGTTCAGTGACAGGAAACTCAGCGAACCTGACCATCTGTGGACACACAAAACCCAACGCACACACACACATAAGAGCACTAGTGTCCTCAATAAATACAAACATATTTTACCCAAATAATGTTTCAATAGTAGATATTCACCCACTCAGTTCACTTAAAACATGCAAAACAAACCACACTGGTCAGTATTATCAGATGTCATAATATTACAGATGATCAAACATGTAAAAATGCACATACTGAAATTAATGTAAACTAAATAAAACCAACAAGTGTTTCATGTGTTTTGTAAGACCGAAATTACATACGTCAGAGAAATAAATAATGCATTTAGAATATGGTTGTTTATATAATGATGCAAAGGTAGAGCTGTACACAAAATATGAGAAAAAAATAAGACAAAAATAGACAAAAATTCAATATATTGTGCAAAAATGAACAAAAAATTAACTGAATCGACAACAAAATGAACAAATTTGGACAAAAAGAACAAAAATAATCAACAAAATTAACATGAACTAACCAAATTAACAAAAAATTAACACAAAATCAACCAAATGCACAAAAATCCACAATGAAAGAACAATATGATCAACATGTGTGTGTGTGTGTGTATATATATATATATATATATATGTGTG
>JAPTYQ010000010.1:6026877-6040486 GCA_029814465.1 Ostorhinchus cyanosoma
AGTTTGCTTTTTGGGTCGAGCAGTTCCTTCAGTGAGTCCAGGTTCTCACCCTCTGGAGCCTCAGGCCATGCGCTGTGGTCTGAAGGACAAAAACATGAAGAATTAATAAAGTGCAAACAACTGTAGACAGTAAAAAATGCTTTTAAAAAATTGCACGGTGTCTTTGGTTTATTGATTGAGCATTGTTTACACATACCGGGTATCTCCCAGATGGAGTGGTACAAACTCTGGCCAGCATCAACCCTCAGTGTGGCTCCAGAGACGTAGGAGGCACCAGGAGACAACAGGAAACACACAGCAGAGGAGATCTGAACACAGAGACCAGAGACCTCTACCATCAGGTTTATCCTTCAATCAGAGGTATCAAACTTATATGGGTTCTGGGGCCACATTCAGCCCAATCTGATCTCAACTGGGCCAGACCAGTAAAATAATAACAGTGAAAAAGTTAATTACATTAGGAAATTGCTTACATCTACAAAGTTTCCTGTCTTAAGAAAAAAACTGCAATTTTAACAATATTTTGCCTCAGTTTATCATTTACACGTGTATTACAACGTACAGATCACAATGAATCTACAAATACACAAAACATTTAATATCAGTTAAAATTGCTCTTATTTCTCTTTAGACATTTTAGGTTCAAGTCATGTTATTCATGTTTGTGAATGAAAACTTTCATGTAATTTTACTTTTTTTTTTTTTTTTTACATTAAAACAAAGAGAAATATATGGGGTTGTAATTATTTACTGGTTATTATGATAGTATTTTACAGGTCTGATCCACCTCAGCTCATACTGGTCTGTATGTGGAACCTGAACTAAAATGCTTTTAATGTCCTTGATTATTAATATCCATCCATCTTCTAAAATGCTTTATCCTCCAGAGAGGGTCGCGGGGCTACTGGAAGTCTATCCCAGCTACCTATGGGCGAAGGCGGGCTTGATTGTTAATATCTTCAGTGTAATTTTTGCATTTCATAAATTCATCCCACGGGCCAGACTGGACCCTTTGGCGGGTCGGTTTTGGCCCACGAGCCTGTGGTTTAATTTGTCACCTGTACTGCTGTATTTTACACTGCTGCTTTGTCAGTTGCTCACCTCCTCTGGGACTCCGAGTCTCTTTGCAGGACTAAAAGGAACCGACATCTTGAACAGAGTGGGTCCATACTCTTTATAGTTTTCCATTGCAGTTTTGGAAAAAATCGTACCCTACAACCA
The DNA here is from genome assembly GCA_029814465.1 of Ostorhinchus cyanosoma. NCBI lineage: Eukaryota > Metazoa > Chordata > Actinopteri > Kurtiformes > Apogonidae > Ostorhinchus > Ostorhinchus cyanosoma. Next base: position 6,028,099 of record JAPTYQ010000010.1, read on the forward strand.
AAAACATACAGAATGTTAATTAATGCTCTGATGAGGTAAACTTCAAATTTGTTTCTGCATTATCTTGTGAACTACACGTACAGGTGCAATAGCATTAACTCGGATTCCTGACGACGCCCACTCGATGGCCAGACTCTTCGTTAGGTTATCCACTCCTGCCCTTGCTGCTCCTGTGTGGCTGTAATGAAAAAGGAGAGGAGTGTTCCGACCGTTTAGTTCAAGAAAGAGGAAAATAGCATGTTTGTAAACTAGCATGTGAGTTGATGAGTTGGACTCTGGGTGTCTAGAAATGTCATATTGTTTTAAAGGTATGATATATATGTATGTGTATGTATATTTATGTAACTTCTGTGACGGTTCATGTGCTGATAATCTGTGTTGTCACACATTTGTTGATGTGAGCGAATAGAAACTAATGTTACACTTTGTTGCTGCTTATGGTGAGCAAATGAGGAACATAAAATGACCTGTGAATCTGAATCTGAATCTGACATGGGGTTGGAGTGAATGAACCAGGCTCTATAAGGTCATCAGAAGGTGTTTCCAGTGGATAGGATACACATGACCCCAATAAACTGAGTGTTCTGTTGATTTGAATGAACTCTTCTTAATATAGTTTTTAACGTCCTTTCACAAAGATGATCTGTTTGTTACCAAAGGATGTGATACTTATTTTTAAATGAATAAGACCAGGAAATATTTTGTTCACATTACCTTTTGCTATTACTCTGTTGTGCTGCTTTATCAGTCACATGAGTTAAATGTTGCTGCAGCAAAATTTATTTAAAGAAAGGTGTTTTTATTTCATTATGCACATTTGAAAAGGGCAAAACCACCTCACGTGAGTGCAAAAATTTTTTTAACAAAACCAAGAGAACTTTAAGTTTCTTCTACAAACATTTAATGAGGCAAAGCATCAACATGTTCTTTAAATATGGTTGTGGAAAAACATCTAGTGAGGCACTGAGGAGTGAGTCTAAGGAATGTCATTAATTAAATTCAGCAAAAAATGCAAACTTTTACAAATTTTACATATTCAATCTACATGTTAGAAATTAAATATCTAAGTCTAAAGGCTGATTTATGGACTTCAGGGAAAGTTATTGTGGTTTAGGATTCCTGAGTCAAAAAATCATTGAGGTCAATCATAAAAAGTCTGACAGTTTTTGGAACCAATCCTACATTGTTGTGTGACTGCAAAAAAAATCCTCCACATCTAACAGTCCACAGGTGTGCTGTAGTGGAGTGTTTATGAATGATTCTGGTATAGACTGGATGTAAGAGGAAGGAAGGAGAAGCCGGGGTGTTGTAACATTAATACAGAGGAGCAGATGAACATAATCTAGACACCACAAAACGCATTTCCACCTTGTACTGTTCATATGGGGCTTCAGGGGGTTATCTAGACATACATTAAATTACACTGAAATCATCATCCTTAGTGCCCAGCCCTAGTAGCATCACTTACGCCATGCCTGGAAAACCTTTCCACATGTCAGCAATAATGTTGACGATGGCACCTCCGTGTTGTTTCATCCATGCGCTGTAGACTGTGTGTAAAGAACAGCGACATGTTCACACCAGCACTTTACAAACATTCCCCCTGATCTAAAACGTGCAGTCTGCACCTCACCCTCCTTGCAGCAGTGAAACGTTCCCGTCAGGTTGGTGTCCACCACAGCCTTCCAGCCTTTCGATGACATGTGGTCAACGGGGCTGCTGAACTGACCGCCTCCATTGTTCACTAGAAAGTCTATACGGCCGTACTTCTTCAGCACTGACGACATAAGACTCTTCACCTGCAGGAGGAGGAGTCGAGACAAGATGACACGACGATGGGTGGAATACACTCTGAAAACACAGTGGTACAGAGGCCCACCTCGTCCTCACTGCGGATGTTGCATGGTAAAGACGTAACGGTGGCAGGACTGGAGGGGGGGATCTTTTTTCTCAACTCCACCGCTGCTGCCTCCAGCCTCTCTGCCTTTCTGCTGGAGATCACCACGTTGCAGCCTGAAAAGACACCAATGAGCCATGACAAGACAACAACAGCAGGGATATGCTTGTATTAAAACAGAGGAACTTGTTGCTGTACAACTAGCAAATCATAATCATTGCCACAAAATGAGCCCATGCACTTATGTAAGGCTGCAAAAGGGTCCAGTTTGAAGGGGGGCAGGAGGATCGAATTGTAGAAACTGGAGAAAAAAAACAAAAAACCCTCTGTTTTCTGATATTTTGGATTTAATCATGACATAATTTAATAATTAATTAGCATTTACAATAAAGATTTAAGTGATCAGAAGTTCTGTCAAAGATGCCAGTGTATTGGATTGTAGAGATATGAACTGAATTTAATTTATGATGAGGAAAACTAACACCACAGGGCCGTTGATTTAAGGGTCAGAAAGTGACCAGATGGAATCAGAACAACTAAGAAACAACGATTAGAGTAAAAAAAAAAGTGACAAAGTGATAAAAACCTAGAGGCACAGTTTTGGTTTTCACCACTGGACACAACCGTAAATGGAACAAATGAAGTTTGAACCTAAAATCACAGCATTTCTTCACATGGATGAGTTTGAACAGGATTCTTATGAAAGTATAAAGTTAATATGTGATGTTATTATCTTTGCTAAATTGCTGTTTGTTGATCCACAGTTCAAACTAACCTGTGATAGTTCTGACTTTGTGTGGATGATTCCAAACTGATCTTTAGTGCATATACACACACACACACACACACACACACACACACACACACACACACACACACACACACACACACACAGTGTTATTTTGAGTGACTGTCAAAACAAGTGCAAATGAATTTTAGTTTGACTGGGAATTCTTGATGTCACCATAATACAGATGTGTGTAAATACTGAACTTTAAACTGTATTCAGTGTGTGTTACAGCCTGTGTGGACTCATGGATCCACTGGGACTGGGCCATTTAAGAGCACAAATACTACATATTGCTTCTTAAAAGAATTTCGGTAAGAATAACAGTTTGGTTACTCTTATTTATTTATATTCTAAATGGCATCATCAGATTATTAACAGTGAAGCATCGGTGGTTTTGCAGTGTGTTACTGCTTTGAACTACATCACATCCAGTTTTATTTGAGCCAACATTGAACTGTGAAGACTCATTAGAAAACACACTCCAATCTGTTTTTTGTTCTTGGAAAATTCTCTTTAATCTATTGGGATATTCAATGATTTGATCATTTATTGAGGAGTTTCTGAGGGAAAATAATAATTTGTTGGATCAGTTACCATTCACAGAGGTCTGATTTGTGATCCTAATTGTAACATAAGACAAACAGGTCAGTTACTATCTTCTGAAGACCATCTGTGCCAAAGTTCATGTCCTTTGTTTCTGTCATACTGAAGCATGTCTGTGGAATGAAACCACCCAGCCCCTCTCACCTAACTCCAGCAGCTCTGCAGAGATGGCTTTACCGATCCCGGTGCCTCCACCCGTGACTATTGCAACTTTGTGGTTGAACAAGCCCGGTCTGAACACACTGGACGCCGCCATGACTGTTACTGTTCCGGGCTGCAGTGAAGAGGACAGTGCGCCTCTGCTGGTGGAGCTGTGGAAGGTGGAGTCACTGTGGGGCTTTACTGACAGCTTCAGGGATGTTCACGACACCTACAAGGGTCCCCATCAATCAACCCAAAGACCTGAACCACTTTAAAACCTCTGGACTGTGATCAAGAGGAAGTCACATCATTCAGTCATAATGTTATTAAAGCTGTGGCTGAAAATCAGAGTTATTCCATTCATTACAGGTGCATTTAATCTCTGCTTTATTCAGTGTCTGAGTTGATATTTTCTGCATAAATGCTCGAAATTACAGTATTTGTAGTTGGGATTTCACAGTAATATTGCCAGTAGTTTCTGAAATTAACAAACATATCCTCCTGAGGCCCAGCAGTGCATTTTTGTCCTCTGTAGAGACAAGAGTTTCACTGCTTTACTTAAAAAATAAAAACATTATTCACTGCAAAGTACATTCCATTTCTCCATTGAAAATAATTTAAAAAAAGTATCTGAAAAACTTCTGCATCATGCAGTTTCAAATCATGGCAATTTCATGTAAACAAGCCAAAACATTTACTTTTCTGGGTTTCAGGAGGATGTTCATGTAAATTGTATCAATAAAAGTAAAAGAAACCATGTTGTACGTTACTATTTTCAACACAGATGAACACTGGCAGTTTTCTTGAGATTTCATTGAACTACATATTTAACTGTTAATTCAGTGACGAGCTGAGCATAAGTTTTGAATATATTAACTTGTTGTGATGAGATTCTGCGAATAGAAGCATGAAATGTAAATTCTGCAGATAGATTTGATGATTCAATAAGTAACATCTGATTCTACATCTAAAGTTTGGTTTGGAAGCTCAAAATATGGAAACTTCTACATTAAACCGTGGTAAACTCATCTAAATCACTTTATAAGGCACTGTAGTCTCATTCCACATTAAAAAAAATCTGTCATCTTATTTTTGCTCTGAGCACTTGGGGATCTATCTTGCAAGTGGGTGTCAGTAGGAAAATGAATAAAATCATATATTTAAGATGACTTACATATTTTCATCTTCAACCACAGACATAACCAGTACTTTCATCATGTGCTGGTTTGCGGAGATTTATAGGGAACTGATCAAAAAACTGTCCATATAAACCCGATACCCAGTAAATTGCAAGTGGTTTATCTGAACCATATTCACGAGCAGGACAAACAAGTGATCTTAGTAGCACAGGATAAGTTTTCAGTGTCGCAGTAAACCGACTAAAACCCCAGATGTTGTGAACCAGAGGACTCGTTCCACTGAAATGTGACCACTGATAACTTCAAACGTCTACTGAAAAATGGACCCTTTATTAAGCCTGAAAATGAGTTCAAGGTCAATGCAAGTGCGCGTTGTACTTTCTACAGAGTAAACTCCAGAGGTCCTCTTGCAGGTCACAGCTTTTCATATTTATACACATCACAGACACACAAACACAGAACTCCACTCCAGACTGCTTTTATTTTGGATGTTGAGGTCATGTCCTGGCTGGTTAAATTATACAAAAGTCCCAAATCCATCAGTGATAATAGCACTGGTTTACTGGTCCTTCAATTCCTTCAGCCTCCTGATTGCAGACTTGACTGTGACAGCGGAAGTTGTGCTGAAAAAAATAAATAAAAAATTCACATTACACAAAAGGTACAGTTTAATCAAGTTTCACATCCAAACATCTGTTGTATTTTCATGACAATTATCTAATAACTCAAACCTCTTAATTTAAACTTAAGAAAGAGCTGAATGAGGAATTCTTTGGGGTTGCCTCACATATGTACAGTAGATTTATCAGCATATCAACATCAGGGGTTTACAGTTTAAAATCAGTACTTATTCCTTTGAAATATGCATGATCTACTGCAACAACATGATTCACTACCCCTATAGTTGCAGTATATTGACAGAAATTAAAGACTTGTGAAATGAACATGTCCCATTCAACGATTTTACTTGGTAGTGCTTCAGACACAAAGCTGCTCTTAAAACTTTGAAAGAAATATTAAAAGCACAACAGAACCTGGCTGCTGCATGGATCCATGTATTTGACCTCTACAGAGCTGACCCTCTTCTAAACAACCACCTTATAAATTTCACATTCACGTTATGTCACTGACTCTTTAAGATATCATAAAATGTTTGTATAATCCACCATGTGAAAGCTCATTTCAGCCATTACACTTAAAAACAGCATAAAGTGATTTTTAAGTCAAGCCACAGTTCCTAGATGAGACCAATTTATTGCACAAACAACTTAACTAAAAAGTTGCAGAAAAAAGACACCAAAATGACATTTTTAAGTGCTCTGAATAAGAAATCCATCACTCAGTGCACTGACTCACTGACAGTAAATGGGTAGTACTGAGTGTCTTGAGTAATATATGAACCCAACACTGCATCAAACCCAATAGAAGCTGTGGGCCACAGGTAAAAATGCACCATGCAGGTACAATTACTAAAGGTGTTGAAAGATGATTAGAAATACTCAAATCTTGAGTCCAATCAACAGCAACACCTCCATGCAAAGCTTTGCAGAAGAATTTGTGTTCAAGTGAATCACATACTTGCATTGAAAGGTTGCAGTTGTTTACACTGCAGGCTGGTGTATAATGTATATATTTATCTATAAGTACTTGGTAAACACATGGGATTCAAAATAACCAAGCTGTATTAACTGTTGAACAAGAAGCCATGTGCAATATAGAAAACAGGATGAGATGTATGGAGATGCATTGAGAATCCTGGTGCATTCAAACTAATGACACTTGACTCTTGTTTCTAACCTTCTCTGCAATAATGTCACGGATGTAGATGCATGCCTTTAGATGTGGGTGATTGGTTCAAACACCAGAAACCTACTTGTAAGTCCAGGCTCCACCAGCCACGGTCTTCCTGCAGGACCCACAGTGCCAGATTCCAACAGCCCTCCTCTTCATCTTAGTCTACATATGAACAGATACTACATTAGTGCATTCTAGTATTTTTATGTAACAAAAAGTACCCTTCACTTCAATATAAGGGCAAATGCCTGAAAATCCATTCTCACCTTTCCACAGAAAGAGCACGTATATTTAGAGTGCTGGGAAATTTCAATTTTCTTGACCATCTTCCTCAGCGATGCGCCATAACGCGTGCCGTATTTACCAACGATCCCCACCTTCTTGGTGCGCTTGGCCTAAGGTCATAAAAGGAACAGAGGTTAAGATGTGAAACAATCAGAACTTCTGCAAGAGGCTTTCAAAGTGTACTCATGTGAAGGGAAGAGACATTGATTCCTGCTCCTTCAGTGAGGCATTTCTACGCTTTCTAATAATTATACATATGCAATTACATTGTCAGGGGATTGGCACAATACATTAAAAGCATGTTGTACAAGTATCATCCTTAGAAAGAGAACACTACTATGTACCACAAGTTTCAAGCCACTATCCTGTTAAATCTTAATGAGTGAATGGGATCAGCATTAGCATCTCCTGCTAACCTACTTTAGCTTCCTCGAAACACAACTAGCTTCAAAGCTAACGTAAATCTAGGCTAAATGACACGCTTGAAGAAGTGAGAGAATGGCAGCACTCAGTTTTACTTTGCACATTCCGTCGCTCTTGACTTAATTCCGTATATAGCTTCCAAAATCAAGCTAACCATTTACACGCCCGGTGTTTGGGCTAACTATATAGCACTAATGGCAGCCATTTCTGTAGGTACGGGAATGAAATAAACGTTTTTGTTATACACCAAATTGATTAATCGCCACAAATGAGACTCGGGATGAACAAGTAACATCTTCGTAAAGCCTCATGATACGCGATTTTACAATTTAAAGGACCCAGAATGTTAGATTAGGTTGGATTTCAAACGGGGGGTTCATGGCTCACCATCGTTTCAGTGGAGACGCAGGTCCAAAGAGGACGTGCATACGGCGCAGGCGCGCTTTACCACCGCGTTTACGTTGCATTGTGGGACTTTGAGTTTTCCTGTAATTTAGACGTTATAACATAAAGATAAAACTAATTGCAAAAATAAGCTTTGAATTTTCGTTGGTTGTTACACTTTATGTCAAGATGTTATTTCTTTATTTCCAATTAAATTATAAAAAAGAAATGTAACGGTTACTAAGGACGCTTCGTGGATACGCGCATGCGTGCTTCTACAATGCACGTCAACATTGACTGCTGAGCTGATGCGGAGTTGAAATGTTTGCCACTGTAGCCTGATATGATGAGGCCTCTCTTTTTTGTGAAAATATTATGAACTGAAAATACTCCCATTACGTGATATGACATGAAGTTGACACGGAAACTGGTTCTCGCCAAGGCTAAGGCCTCCGACTTGGACAGCGTGAAGAAACTGAACTGTTGGTAAGGATTTTATGTTTAGCTCAACACGATCAATATTTCTTTTACCTTCTGATGATCCGGACTGACAGCTAGTCACATTATATGTCGTGTTGGTTGTAATGTTACATTTTATTTTTTGCAGGGGATGCAACCTGACTGATGTGAGTAGACAAACAGTATTTGGTGAAATTAGTCCTTAAATGCACTTTATTAGTCGCGTGTTAAGTAATTTAGCCTTAAAATGTGCGCATTTATCTGTGTTATGAGGTTTAATTTGTCCCTGTTTGCTCTTCTTAGATCTCTATCTTCTCCCAAATGCCCAACATCGAGGTGTTGACACTGAGGTTGGTCTATTTAACTGTTTGCTGTCTGAGTGTTTTATTTAAGGTTGTCTGCAAAGAATCTTAGAGTCTATTTTGATTAATACCAGGCTTCAGAAGTTCTTAGAGTTCAGTTTGTGAAGTCCATGATCTAATTTCTTATGCTGTCTTTAACATTTTTTACTCAATGTGATAGTCCACATTTCTGATGTTAGAAGCTTTGAATCTGACACTGATTGTGAAATGTTTGCTTTCTTTTTGTTTCTATTTATCCACCTTTTGTGCCAAGGAAACAATTAAATCTTCATTCCACATATAAGAAAATAGCCTAACTCATCTGCTTTGACAAATCTCATCACACTATCTTTGAATGAACATAGTATAATAATTAAAATTTCATCAAACAACCATTTATGTAACACACAAATAATTATCCACCGCTGTCGCTGCTGAAATAACGTACTGATTCTCCAATGTTTGACTAATATTTTTGTACATCTCTACTTGGTACTTGAAGGTTATTTGTTGGTAAAAAGGCACATTAACATCACTCTCCTTAATCATATCCTGACATTAAACCTACCTCTGCCCCGGATCTCATATGTTCTGCTCTTCACTGTGTTTCTCACTTACATTCAAGACAATTTGTTGAAAACCCAGTCAATCAGTTAAGTTGGAAATGATGCTAAACGGTCATAAAGCTAAAGTGTCTGGAACTTGTAGACATTAAATATAAACAAACACAGAGATGATACAGTTACCTCTTCCTAAGGCTCATTTGGATGGTCTTCCTTCCTTTTCTTTAGTGTCAACAGCATCACGTCTCTCTCTCCTCTGGCTGGATGTCTGTCTCTGTGTGAGCTCTATCTGAGGAGGAACATGATTCCCTCTCTCTCTGAACTTTCCCATCTACGTCCGCTGACCAGACTCCGAGTCCTCTGGTTGGCTGAGAACCCCTGTTGTGGAACTGACCCTGGCCAGTACAGACTCACTGTTCTCCGCTGCCTGCCTCGACTTCAGAAGCTGGACAACCAAGGTAAACCTGACCTGTACATTTACACCGACACTTGAGCATAAGTTTACACGTAAGGTTCTCGTGCTTTAGTGGAATGTTTTATGCAACTTCATACATCTAATAAATTTTGTACCTTTTACTCCATTGCATGTGTCTCAGCTTTAGATACTTTTCACTTTATAATTTTTCATACTCATTCTGTCCAGAGAAAACTCATATCTTTGAATATGATGTTTATGAATTATTATGATAAACTGAATAAAACTCCTTTATGGGCTCTCCTCCTTTTTAAACTAAACAAATTCTTAAAAACTCTCTTGGATTTGTTGGAAATATACAATAGTCTAATTTTGCTGTTAATATTGACATGCTTTACCTAAGTGGATTAACAGATATTAAACATTTTTGGTCTCTTGGTTTTGGTCAGCAGTGGATGTTTGGATCTTTATGGGATAAAACTGATATTTTGTGTGTGCAGTCGTGACAGAAGAGGAGATTGCACTCGCTCTCATGGAGGGTGAAGAGGTCACCACCCCCCCAGGTTCAATCCAGAACCAGCTTTCTACCAACGGCCTTCCAGACGCAGAAATGGAGAACGACCCACTCAACTACAACATGGAAGAGACAAAGTAAGACTTGAACCCAGCAGAAAATACATCGGCTGTCAAAGCAGTCGATGAATGTAAACAAATCTGTTCTTAAATGTTTGTAGTAAAATCAGAGAACAGTTGGGGATGAAGCCCCTCTCCAGAGACAAGTTCCCGTCGCTGTCATCTCCATCAACCAGAGAAACCAAAACATCTTTGAGGAAGGTAGCCTGTGTTTTCACTGTTTCCTCACAAATGTCTTATTATCTGCACTCGGTAACTGACGGACCACTTTGTATTTCCAGTCACACACTCTCGATGCGGTTCTCCTGCTGCTTAAGGATTTGGACGAAGAGGAGCTTCACATTGTACACACAGCGACGCAGAACAGACTCCAGATGTACACACTGGACTCGGAAATGCTCAACGATTCGCTGCAGACACAGAAAACAGCTGACGTCCAACACTGAAACAGTTCACAGCATGCGCTCAGGTCAACATGCATGGCACTGTATTTAACTTCTCTGACCCCTCTGCTTTTTGTGGCACACTTTTTTCACAAGGCAAAATAAGTAATTTTCTTAGCTTTTTTATTTTTGATACAACCCGTTTCCAAAAACAATGATCATGAGAATGCAGTGACTGATTCATTTGACAACAGTGCATGAACATGTCAAATGCTGAATCTGAGACATTTTGCAATAAATACATGCTTATTTAGAATATAATGCCAGCAACACAAGCATGTACTTTTCAAGTTTCATCGTGTGTTATGGTTACAATATTTCAACTCCCTACAGTGTACAAATAATTCGCAGATCATGGTTTTCATTTTTACAGTGTCCCAACAGTTTACGGAAACAGCGTTGTACGTGCAACCCTCCCTGCCTTTTAAGAACAACAGAATGTATGTTTTGCTACATGTTAATCTATTTCTATAATTAAAGAGATAAAACTGCAATACTTTATTTTTGAATGGTGATTTTAAATATTACACAGATGGCTGGGAAAAAATACATTTGCCCACAAAATGGGTTGAAAATGGGCTTACAGTTCAAACAGCTCATCAGTTATTTAATTTGATGTGTTTTTACATTTATTTAAACTGTGCCATGTTGGTGCGTCAGGTCATATTATTCACATGTATTCGGCCCATTTCTCCGTGACTAAAATACACTATGCATGGAAAGCCAGTCCATGGTTTATTTGACAACAGTGTGCAGCTTGTTCTTCTTAGTCACCCTCCTCGTTCTCCAGGAAATCCACTAATGTGTTCGCTTCCACAGGGACGATCAGACATTCCACTCCATCTGCACCCTGCAAAACGATGACAACAAATTTAGAAATAGAAAGAAGAGTTTGAGGCAGAAATACATGATGTCTACAACAACACATAAATGGTACCTTGCGTGTCCGTATGAGTTTGTGATCTCTGAACTCAGTCAGCTGAGTCCTCAGAGTGAGGTCAGAGTTCACCAAGAACGCCTCTCGACAACGCTGGTAGAAGTCTTGGAATGACAGTCCTTCAAACAAACAGAGCAATATTGTAACATAACATGTGCACTTTTAATCCCCCTTACCCAAATAAATGTAAGATTCTGTTGAAAGTTACTGCCCTATAATTTAGATTAGATTGTCTTTGTGTAAAACCTATTATGTACAATTTATATTTGACAGTACTCAGATATTATAACTACACAAGGCACAAGGTGATTGGACCTTAAAAAACTAGGTCAAGGTAATCTATTTTCAATATTCTTCTGCTTCATGCCAAGATGCATCCACAGTATAAATTTGGTGCAGATATGTCAATGCAGACAGACGACAAAACAATTACAATACCCCTTCAGCCAGAAGTTGGCAAAGGGATCAAAATTAGAGGCACATTAAAGATAAATGACACACGTGTGAGCACCTGTATATGAAGGATTGTCCTTGTTCTCTAGCTGAAATTTCACCAGCAGTTTGAAGATTCCTCTGTAAATACAAATGAAAGCCATGAAGCATCTTAGAAGTAAGTGCACAACAGGTTACCGTCATCAGTGACAGATGGGTTTACAAGAACCCTAATGTTCCAACAAAAATCTAAGGAATAACTCAGTGTAAGAAGCTGTCCTTTCGGTTTAAGAGGAGTGGGTTAAACCTTCAAAAATCTGTTAAATGGGTATAGATTAGTAGCTGGGGTGAAGAAATATGTGTGTGCTTTATTTGTACGGTACCTGGCATTTGGTGTCAAACTTCTCAGCACATGTGTAAGAGAAGACAGAGCCAGAGCTCCAGTCTGTTGAACCAGGAGAGAGTTTTCATACGATGTCTCCTCTGCATAGTGTTGGAACGTCACACACTCCCACCACAGCCAGTTAAACTGGCTCTGCTTAAACTGGTCCCAAACTGGAATTACACAGGCAAACTCCATTTAAAAATGGACACATCTAATACAGTACATTTCAAAATAAATAACACTACAGCACTGACTGATAATATGCATTTCAATCTGCATTAAAATATGAATGTGAAGAAAAATCATATTACTTCCAGTCTTTAT
>JAPTYQ010000010.1:6053539-6070566 GCA_029814465.1 Ostorhinchus cyanosoma
TCTATCTATCTATCTATCTATCCATCCATCCATCCATCCATCCATCCATCCATCCATCCATCCATCCATCCATCCTTAATCATTTTATCTAATTTTCTCCTCACTTTTACCTCTTTTGTCGTTTTACTCATTGGCTGTGATTATCTGTTTAACTGTTCTTCAATCTTTTCCTTATTTTCATGTGTGAAGAACTTTATAATAGTTTTGAAAAGGTCGATATGATAAAATGTTATCAGTATTATTGTTATTACTACTGTAATAAAGTTTCGGTCCTTTGTATACAGATTCTGTCTCTAAGATGACAGGACTATAGACACTAACACTAATGATCGGTGTTGTTGTAAATTCAAGGTAACTTAAGGTGAAACCCCAGAGTTTTACTATAACGGCTCATTGAAGTTGCGGCGTTGGGACGTCCGGCGCTCTAATACGTCTCCTGACATGAGCGTATGTTTACCTCTTGATCAGGTGAGATGGCGACGGCGAACACTTTGATTCCGAACTGCCTGGCTTCGTTTGCGGCCTCCTGCACGCCTCCACACGGCTCCTTGTACCCGGTCAGAGGATGTCCATCGGTCACCACCACTATGTACTTGTTTTCACGGTAGTGTGAGCCCCTAAACACGAGCACACGGAAACATCCTCAAAAATGGTATCAGTCACACTTATTTCCAGACTGTGTAGATGTTTGTGTAGTTATTACCCTGTGAGCAGCTGAGCGATGCCGCTTTTAATGGCGCAGTCGGTGTAAGTGCCTTTTCCGATGTATGTAATGCCATCGATGCTACGCTTCAGTGCGTCCTTTTGAGTCTTCATATCTTGCAGCTCCCTCACCATGATAACTTCGTCACTGTAATGCAGCGCTCCTGCGTTCCACGTCAAGTAACGGTCGCAGTCATGACGGCTGAGGGAATATAAGTAAACATAAAACAGTAGAATCTGTTAAATGATTGAGCTCATCATTGACGTGGAGTATCTATTATCCTTGAATGTATGTGTGTGGGATGTGAATCTGTTTGACAGAATGTAGGTCAAGACGCATGAAGCACAAGAGTTAAAGGTTCAAAGGGTTTAAAGTCCACGTCCAGAAATAAGCAGCTTTTCTACCGTGAGTTTTATGTCTATGAAGCCAATGCAGTTTCCATGGTTACCTGCTGAAAGCTTCTCCATCCATCCATCCATCCATCCATCCATCCATCCATCCATCCATCCATCCATCCATCCATCTTTCTTCCCTCCCTTAATCAATCCATCCTTCTTTCCATCCCTCCCTTAATCCATCCATCCTTCTTTCCATCCCTCCCTTAATCCATCCATCCATCCATCCATCCATCCATCCATCCATCCATCCATCCATCCATCCATCCATCTATAACAAACAGAGTTGAAAGCTCAGCTAAAAATTTTAGTATAAGGGGCGGAGCTAAGAGCAGGAAGTGTGATGTTACAAATATTTTGCCAATCAGAACTGAATATCCAACATCAAACTTTAAAACCATCAACACATACAAACATAAACTTAACTTTTAAGAGAGTATGAAAGAACTTAAAATATGACCATGTTGTGGTTAATCCACACCTGCAGTAAATGAGAGCAAGTCAGTGTTTTGTTCCTTAAACACATGGAAACAGAAGGTGTGTCTTACCTGTCTCTCAGCTGATCTAGAAAATCGTTGGTGAACCTTTTGAGCTGGCCAATATAATATTCAGGGGGAGGCCGTCTGAGGGCAACACTCTCAGATGTATCCAGTACAAAGAAAAGGTCAACGGGACATTCTGTTCACAAAAAAAAAAAAAAACAAAGATGGCCGTCAGAAAATGTCATCAAAAAGTTCCAAAGCCAAACAGACATCTGTGGAGGAAACTCTAAATGCACCATGTGACGTCATCACCATTGGAGGCCTTGATGGGCTGCACTGGGATTATGCATCACAAACAACTACCCTTCATAGATTTAAGACAGGTGCAGGCCTCCTGTCTGTCTGTCCTTCTGTCTGTCTGTCTGTATTCACCTGAGGTCTGCCTTTCCTGCAGAATCTTCACACTGGTCCAGGATCAGCTCACACCAACATCTCCTCACTTTCCACAGCTCTGACATAGTTTACAACTTGTGGCTCAGTATCATCCTATGGCCATCACTGGACTAGACTAGGCCTGCTGAACTTATTCTAGGCCACTTTAGTCTTTCTTTTAGTTTGGGGGGAGTCTCAGACATATGAGAGCGTCTAAACCAAGCACAATGAACATCTGGAGTATCTTCTGCAGCAAACACCACAGCGCAAAGATAATGTACTACATTCAGACACAGTGAACCTGCCTAGAGGTAAATAGAAGCATAGACAAAACTTTTCCCGCATAAACCAACATATTTTTCAATAAACTTACCCTCAAACCTGAATCTTTGAACTCCCGTTTGCGCCGCAGCCAGGGCGACGCACAGCAGCGCAAGGAGACGTCTGAGAGTCTCCATGATTAAACTTCCAAAAAACTACAAAAAATAAACACACACAACCCCAGACACCCCAAAAAAACAGCCCACAAACGCCGAACCAATCCGGCACAAATGCCCGGTACCTCTAAGCGGATTCGGCAAAGTTCTGGTGATCCAGCGCTCCGCCGCAGTTCCTCCAAGGCGAGACCCAGAGCGCGCAGAGGAAGACCAGAGCGCACGGAGATGAAGGAGGGCGAGAGCGAGGAGAGGGAGGAGGAGGAGGAGGAAGAGGGGATGGGGTTCACGCGCTTTGAACAGGGACGAGCAACAGGGATAGAGGATAGACGAGAGCGCGCACGGGCCAAAAGTTTATATAAAATCTGAAATACTCACAGGAGGACGCACTGGGACTAACGAGGAATAGAGATCAATTACAATTAAACTTTATTCGTCATACAACAGGGAAATTCACTTTATCCTGTTGTTAACGCAACAACAGGATAAAGTGCAAGAAAATGTGCATACATGTAGAAACATATTTCCATAAGAGAAGTGAAGCAGGAATGTTTTGTACAAAAAAAACAAATACAGTGAGAGTAAGAGAAATATGTACTTTTAATGATACTGAATATTGTCACCCTATTAAAATAATGACCAAAGTCATTTTGTAACGAAAATCCCTTTTTGGCTTAAATCCCCTCTTGATAATGCTGGCCAACTCTGATCAAATGTCAGGTAAATCAAAGGAGGTAATCGCCTTCCTCACTTCTCCAGGTCTTCTTTGCTGTTTTTTTTAAATTATTATTATTTAACTGAACCCATTTCCAACATCCAGTTATAACAACTTTTTGAAACCTGAAACTGTCCTTTCATTCTACAAAGCAAACTCAAAACGTAAATAACTTTAACCTAAATTGAGCAAAAGTCAGGTCAATCAGTCTGTCTCCTCAATCTTCATTCTTGCTCATCTTGATTTGCTGAACTTTGTGGCAAATTGTCAAAGAAGTGATGACACTCGACGGACATCACATGTTTCATGGACTGAAGGTTCTGGAACTTCCTCTGATTGGTAAGGGTTAGGGTTAGGGTTAAGCTAGAAGGCTAGAAATAAAATGGCCTAAATCACCCTCTGGACATAGACTATTGTCTTACAGGGCAGAAAGAGCAGGATCCTTTTAGCAAATTATTCAAGTAATTTTACCAGAGATGACCAGCATTATCAAGAGATAATTTAAGCCAAAAACTCATTTTTGTCAAAAAATGACTTAGGCCATTATTTTAATAGGGTGACGATATTTAATCCTTTAATTAAAAATGCAACAACAACAAAAAAGACTGTTTTCTTGCAGGTACAGTCTGATACAGAAGAAAAAAGTGTAGAAAGAAGTCGACGATTGCAGCTCTTAATAGATGCACATTGGAATAATTTCATCAGACTTAATAAAAAGCAGCTGAGACACACACTGGAAGCATTTTGTGTGAGGGGGGGGGTCACTTACATCTGGTTCATTTTGGCGTCCAGGCCTGACCTGAACATAAAAGACAGAGTAATGGAGAGAAACAGAGAAAGGAGGAGGAGGGGATTCTTGAATTTTTTTATTTGTGCCCCTTTTGGTCTGGTGCAGGAAGAGGCACAGCGCCATCTAGCGCCCCTTGCGGACACATCTTGGAGCTGACTTTGGAAAGAGTTAGGGGGTTTATGGGGGAGCAGTGAGACACTTCCATGGAAGGAGGCAGGGAGGTGTGGGCGTGGGCGTGGGGAGATCATCTGGCAAGGTGTTGGTGTGGGCGGATGCTGCATGGTTGCCGTGGACATACGTTTATGTTTGCGCTAAAACTGTGGGACTGCAGGGAAGGTCTGGCCTGGACTCAGATTTTCCACTGAGATCACCATTTCAGGAGGGAGGGAAGGGAAAGGAAGGAAAGAAGGGAGAAAAGGAGGGATGGGGAGAGAGAGGGTGACATCTGGTAATGATCTGTGTTTAATAGCGAGCTCTCATAGTAAATCTTCTGGATTTTTGGCAGCTGTGGGGCTGTCTATAAATTGTGATTCGTGCATTAATTTAGATTTAAAACAGCATTTAATGGTAAGATGTCTCAATACCAGCCATCAGCAGGAATACATTTCTCTATAAAACTGTTAAGGAATTCATTAGCCAAGTATTTGGGAGTGTTTTTCACATTTCACCAACAGCATTTTACTTCAGAGAAGGAACTTTTGGTTAGTTTCATTGCTTTTTTTTTTTTTACAGCCAAGAAATTAGCAGATGAGAACGAAATGTCACTATCTTATGTTTTGGTACATGGAGACAAAAAAATCCAAACATTCACAGACGAAACCCCTCCACATTCTTGTTATAGATGACAGGTTCTGCATAATGTCTCGGGTACAGGCTGTTGGCAGGCAGGATGCAGCACGAGTTTCCACAGGAACCAGGCGATGGTTTCACAAAGACACACTTCAACTAAAGCTTAAATCTAATAATCTTATCAAAACATGTAAATATTTTGGCTAAAATGCAGTTTTTCAGCTTCCAGTGATCATCAGATATGAGCCATTTGGATGTTCACAGTGAATGTGATAACACTGTCATCTTCTGCAACACTGATTCACCAATAAAACCCATGGAATTTGACACTTTTTCAGTTAATGATATATTCAGTTAAAAAATCGCTTTTGATATAATAACCTTTGTATTTACTCTGAGCTTTTATGAATATCAACATGACCAGTAAATTAAATAAAAATACCAGATTTTCGCTGCTAAATGTAGAGGATGACATGATAACAAACACCAATAAATCACTCAGAAAAGGTAAAAATATGGAGAAAAAATTCCCCACAAAAATAGATCTATCATTCCATTTATGGATCTAAATGCACAAAGATGCCAAATTTGCTTTGGGTTACAGCTGCTAACACCTCAAACCATTCAGCTCAATTCAAGGGAAGACAATAGTGTAAAATAAATAAACAAATAAATAATGTGGACAAGCAAGTATGACAACACAGTATATGATGAAATAAGCTAAATACGTCTCCTCGTGACCGTATTTTTCTGGCAGTTGCTGCTCTTTCTGAGGGATTTTATTCTATTGTGCAATTATTTCAGATAGCGCCAGAAATATGCTTTTAAAAGAGAAAACCTATTATTTATGAGAGCATAAAATACAGTGTATATGTAATGTTGTTGATGCATTGCTGCTCTATTCTGTCTTCTCTTGTTTGGACTTTATATTTACTGCCTGCGCTTGAACAAATGACGCATCAATCTCTGGGGTTTAACTGAATCCACTTTCTCCTACTACAATCCTACTTTTTGTGAAACTGTCTGATCCAAGAACAAACCTGAGACTGACCTAACACCATAAAGCTTCATAAAACTGGCCTCTGACGTTCAGTGGAGAAGATTAGTAGCACCTCTGAGTCAGAAATAAAGAATACTGCTGAATACTGCCAGTGTCTCCATGCTGACTGGAGATACTAGATTATTACAGCCCGTGGTTTGTAACATCTTGTAACGTTTAACTCGCTGCCGATTTTGAGTTTGGCTCTGGACTTATTATGAATGTCTTGGATTTGTTTTAGAAAGTATGATTCAAAAGTTACTATGCATAAGTGACTATAGAGATGAAACATAAGCATGGAACAAGGAAAAAATGAGGGGTAAAAAAAAAAAAAACAGCCACACACACACACAGAGAACTCCCTTTTGCAGCTAAAACATGAAAGTGGGTTCAGAACAGATGGAAGAGATTAATCACACAGTACATGTTACAGTATGACCTCAGACGTAGGTTAACATAAAGGGGATCTGGGGAGACTGGGAAGGGGCTACATGAAGTGAAACCTGGCAACAGAAGCACCGTGAAAACCTACAAATGAGGGAAATGCCAAGTCATGGTTTACTCTGCTTGTGATAGTGTTAGGCGCCACTCAGAACATCAGGAAACTGCAGAGTAAATAAGACTCAGACAGACTCAAAATAATGTTAATGAGGGGAAATGGGCCCGATTGGCTTCCGCTGCTTTAGTCCAACATCAGTCAAATCTGCCTTCAACATCTTCAGGTCTAGTCTGCAACAACATACGAACCAAACTCTTCTTAAAAAATGCAGAAACCAAGAACATGAGATGCAAGTTAGAGGTTTTGGCAATAATTTACTTCAAATGTCCGTGGTTGACATAAAAAAAATAAATAAATAAAAATTGCAGGAGGCCCAAGGGGGAAAATAGTTACTGGTCACCTGCTGCCACCTAGTGTCATCCACTCTCCATTATGTATCACATTCATGGTTGAAGGATTCAGACTTCCAGAATCTTAACCCTTTCATGCACAGCGGTCACTCCAGTGGGCAGTTATTTCTCTTGAATATTTAAAGAGATATTTAAAGAATGTTTAATAAATGCCTTAAATGTTTTCACACTGAAACTACAAAATGATTATATATTAGTAATTTCATACGCATTAAAATATGTGTGAAACATGTTACGGTTTTTACAGTCACCAGTTCTTAACCCAAACGAACTCCTATGGGAGAGTTTGGACTGATGCTCAAAAGCCTCCACTATCGTTATCAAAACACTGACTTTTCCTCAAACAGTTTTCATCCTCCACTGAAGTTCACTGATTGTAGCGTCACTGCCAAGGAGGAGCATTCAACCGTTCTGAAGATTCAAAGTGGACTAACACCTCATTAAGACATTTATGCCAGTGTAAACTTTAATATTTCACTGGAGGTTGTTGGGTTTGGTATTCTTCAGACCTCTGGGACATAAAGTAAGTCATACTTGGCTCTAATTAACAGATTTATAAATGTTTCATGTTATTTTTAAATATTAGAGTAAGTGGTATTCTTACTGGATTAAGATCCCTTAACTCAGGGATGTCAAACTTACTTCTTCCAGGATCCACATTCAGTCCAAGTTTACCTCAACTGGGCCAGACCAGTAAAGTAATGGCATAATAACCTATAAAGTATTAAGTTTTTCTCTTTAAATTAAATTATTAAAGTATTTACATTTACAATCTACTTTCTTCTTTGTAGTTCTAGGTTCAACTGGACTAATTTGCTCTTTAGAAGCAAAACTATCCCAGTTGAACCTAGAATTACCGAGACAAAGGGAGTTGTCATTATTTCTAGGTTATTATGCGATTATTTAGATCATATTGGTCTCAATGTGTCTCCTGAACTAAAATGAGTTTAACACCCTTGATTGTGAATATCTTCTGTACAATTTTTACACTCCACACATTCATCCCACAGGCTGGTTTTGGTCCCCAGGTTGCATGTTTGACACTCTTGCCTTAACTTATTATAACTACTAGTGTGAGGTCATGGTGCCTTTAAAATTAGTTAATGATAAGCAGCAGGATGTCGTTAAACCATGGATTTTTTCAGCATTTCTTTTATAGTTGTCATTTCTTTTATAGTCCCTTATTTTTTCACTTCAATGAATAACAAACACATTGTTGAACCAAGGTAATTTAATTTGAAACTCATAAACCTCGCAAACAACAGTCAGTACAAAAAGACTTGAAGAAATTAAATTATGTCCTGTTGAAATTATCATTCAGAATAACTTTAATGTTGCCCTCAAGAACTGTCTTTCAGCATATTTACAAAAACGTTCTCAACTCTATGACTCTTGAGGTCAAAAATATATTTTCACAAACATTAGGGCTTCTGAGCATACAGTACCTGCGTCCAAAATATCCACCGTGACACCATAACAGAAACATGCACATGGAACCGAGATAAAACAAACCTAAAACTAGTTGGTGGGAAATGCGGTCAAAGAATGAGAGGTGTTTGTGCTGATGTGTGAAGTTTACATTGGCTTTGTCAAACAGCGATTTTCATTACATTTACTTTACACTGAAGAAGTTTAACTCCTCCCCTCAGTTTCAATAATAACACTTCATCATTCTGTTCATATATTGCTGGCCTATTGCAATCTGTCATCTGTGTCATGTGACTCGTGTCCACTTTGTCTTCCTGTCCCACTCAGTATCACTCGGAATGACTCTTCACGTGTCTCCTCAGGTGGTTCACGCAGGTGTAGGTCTTAGGACAGACCTGGCAGCGGTACGGTCTCACCCCTGAGTGGTTCAGCATGTGTTGTTTGAGTACACTTCCATCCGAGAAGGCTTTTCCACACTGTGAGCACACGTACGGCCGTTCCCCAGTGTGAACGCGCATGTGGACCGTCACCTTGTGTGCCATTGTGAACCCTTTGCCACACACTGTGCACTTGAAAGGCCTTTCTCCTGTGTGGGTGAGCCTATGGGTTCGCATGGCGCCCATCTGGGAAAACGCCTTCCCACAATCTGGGCAAATGTGCGGCTTCTCTCCTGTGTGAACGCGGGTGTGACTCCTCAGTCCTCCAGATGTGGAGAAACACTGTGAGCAGTGAGTGCACTGGTAAGGTCGTTCTCCCGTGTGTGTGCGCATGTGCTGCTTTAAATCGTAGCGGTTTCTGAAGCCGCGACCACACACCAGACAGCTCTCTGGTTTGTCATCGTTGTGGCGCAGCTCGTGGTTGGACAGGCATTTTTCAGACAGGAAACACTTGCCACATTCCTGGCACTGATAGGGTTTCTCATGGTCCACTCTCTGGTGGAACTTAAGCTCACTGATCCCAGGGAAAGTCTCATCGCAGTATCTGCACCTGAAGCGATGGTTTGGACTGTAGGGGAGCTGGTGTTCACTCATCTGATGGTTCCTCAGCAGGTGGGCCATCCTGAAAGTCTTTCCACAGTGAGAACACTCGTACTTTGCCAGCAGCTGCCCACACTGGTGTCTGACACGCTCATGTAGAGACCTGAACTGGCCGCCGCACTTGGTGCAAATGTGGGCAGCGTTCTTGCACTTTCTCTTTCTGTGTGCTGACAGGTGAGCCTCTGTTCTGAAGGACTTTCCACACTGAGAGCATTTGTAAGGCTTCACTGCAGTGTGGAACTGCTGGTGCTCCAGAAACTCAAAGCGATATTTAAAGCTCCTCCCACACAGCGGGCAGTTATGGGTGACTCTCCCTTGTGGGTAGGCGGCTTTAAGGGTTGTTTTCCTGGATGTCAGGGACGCTGAGCATGTACGATGAAGTGTGATATTTTTCCTGTGTTTATTTCCACTCATTAACTTTGCCGTCTCCATTTCACCAACTTCTTCATGGCGCTGCTGATGTTTGGACAGACACTTTAAGGAAATAAAACTCTTCCCACATTGCTTGCACTCATAGGGCTTATCATGATCTACCTGCTGATGATACTTCAGGTCACCGATTCCTGAAAAACCTGCTCCACAGTGGCTGCACTTGAACAGGCGGCTCTGAACATGAGTCAGCAGGTGTTCTTTTAAGCTGCTAGACTTTTGGAAACTCTTTCCACAGTGTCCACAGTCATGGTTCCGGCCCCGTTTTGGGCAGTGATGTCTGAATTTGTCCAGTGATGTCGGGAAACTGTTCCCACATTTAATACACAAATAAGCTGCATTTTTGCACTTCCGTAACCTGTGGCCAGCGAGCAGAGTGGCTGTTCTGAACGCCCTCCCACACTCAGAGCAGTTATAAGGCTGCAGCCCACTGTGGACTCTCTGGTGTTCAATGAGGACAGAATGATTTTTGAAACATTTGTCACACTCGGCACATTTATGAATTCCTGACGGGTGTCTTCGACGAGGAGATGACGAAAGCTCAGTCCTTTTTGGGGATTCGGGGAAGTCGGTAGATGTGGATGGGTTTGTTGACAGTTCTTCATCAAACATGACGATCTGAGGAACGTCATTATTTTCATCATCACAAGCACTTGGATGTGAAGCAATGGCCACTTCCAGCGACGGAGGGAGGGATAGTGAGGGTATTAGAAGATCATCAGACTGAAATGGAGCTGAGTGGAAAACAAATGGAGACAATCAATCTCTACTCAGTGCACAATATGGAGGCCAGCTATATGTGGAGATGTTAAAAAACAAAAGTGATTTTGACTTCATTGCAATATAATGGGTTTCACCACACCAAACACAGAAGCTACTGAGCACTATCACTACTATAGACGGTGACATTTGATTCAATACAGTGATGAAATCCATGAAGGCACAGTTGACTATGTACCTGCTTTTGTTTAACATCATATCATGTCATATAGATGCTTTTCTTGTGCATTAGTTGGAAAATGAGGACCTGCTTGTTTTCCTTTAGTATCGGGCAGACCTCTTGTTTGATGCTGAATATACAAATCACACCTACAATGCTCAAACTACATTCTATGCAGCCCTACAGTAAATTAAGCAATTTGTACACATACCAACACTACTCTTCGCTAGTTTCCCATGGCACTGTTTACTTTGGAGAAGAAATTTAAGGTCATCTCCATTTGAGACACACTGCATGTACTCCTCAAGGACAGAGGGGGCAGCACTGATCCAGGATGCAGTCTAAAGAAATGCAGAACAACAACAACAACAAAAAATTGTTCAGTTTAAATAATTTCAAGTTGCCAATTTGGTAACCTACTTCATTCATCCTCTTTCTACCTGTTTGAAATCTGGTATGGGCAGCAACTCTTCAAGTCTAGTGAAGAACTCACAAACCAAAGTTTCAAGTGCTGTGTCGAAATCAGGGCCATATTCCACAGGAAAAACATTCTGTTACATTAAAACACAAAAATACACACTGCAGTCAAGACGCATACAACACATGGCGTTATCTTTCAGATGATACATGTTGCATCTACATATTTCAAAGGACACATCATGCACACAGTGGGACTGGTCAGTATTTTTCTACCTTGAGAAAATGTGCTCTGTCATTAGTGTCTTCAATGAGACTTTGTACCATCTTCATGAAGTTTTCTTCAGGTGCTTCAGTTCCAGGATCATTTGTCTAAATAACAGAACAAACCACCAAAGTCAAGAAACTTGAAATTAACTGAGAACTAATATATCAAAGAAAAAGTCCAAACACGAATCACTTACCTCCTCTATGCAAGATGATCGGATTCTGTTGAGATGGGTTTCAACAGCCTTCAAGTCCTCAGGATGTTCAGACCGCAGCAGTTCAAGAGTCGTCTGGAAATTAAAGAGGAAGGGACAAGTTAACAACCACATCTTTATAAAGTGCAAGAAAAAAGTAACAGTTTTAGCGAATGCTCCAACTTCACTTTACAATGTCGTTACATTTTTACCACATCATATCGCATATTAGGATGAAGAAAACACAAAGCAGCATGTTGCAGTTTACAGTCCCAATTCTCACTTCTGGTACTGAATGTCAGCAGAATCAAATACAATCCTTTTAAATAAGATGCTGTTACAATTTTAACTGCTGCCACTCAGCTGGCCTTCCTGTTTGACTGTAGTCACCCCAGGACAGAAACTGTGATGACATAGTTCTGTAAGAGCAGTATAAAACCATATACTGGGTTTTAGATGAGAAGTACAAATCAGGTTATTCATTCATTTTCTGTAAGTGTTTAATCCTCTGCAGGGTTGCAGAAGGGCTGGAGCCTAGTCCATCGTATTTGATGCCAGGTCATCCTGCAGTGGTTAAAACCATCGCAGCGTCACAGCAAGCAGTGCCAGCTGTCTGTGGCCTTTCAGTATGGTGTTTCCAGTTTGGTTTTATACTGCTCAATAATAACTTCATTCCACACTCAGACATTAACATGTGACAGTAATGTAACCTAAGGTTATAAGTTGGAGAACAAGAAGAGGGAGTCTATTCTTGGATATTGTAGAAACACAGGGGTATAACACGGTGGCTGTTATAGACAATGCTCTACTTCATTTTACATTAACAAAAACACAATGATTCTTCCTTTTCTGTTTTCTATCTATACACTTAAGACTCTTTTAAAGCATTCTATATTTTACACACTGGGCCTTTATGTGTGCATGCTTTCATTATTAACAATGAACATTTTCCCCCTCTGTGATATATTTCCATTTATGTTAAGCCTAAAGCTAGAAAAACTAATCCTTCCAGTACCTCTTCAAATTCATTTTAATTTTATTAATTACTTACCCTGGCCCTTAGGCCCAGTGAGAGCAGCCTTCCTTCTCTTTTACTCATCAGCTCAGGTACTGCATCTGTTACCATGGACACAAACTCCTCCAGTTTCCCATAGTGCTTTACGTTCCGCTGGCGGACCACTTCCCACATCACAGCTGACATGAGGCGGAGTGGTGGGACCAGGAGAGCCAGGGAGGACAGGGGGACACTGAATTCTTCACAGAGAAATTTGATTTTTATACGGAGGTGCGGAGATAGGATGTAATTCAATGTTAATAAGACAATGTTTTCAACAAATATAACTAAAGAAATCACTAGATGAATTGTTTTCTGTTTAGAGAATAGAACATCTAACTCAAAAGTCCAAATAGTAGGAAGAAGCTGCTTATTTCCCTCTAGTACTCATCACTGTTCTGCCGTGAAATGCTGCACAACATGCTAACGCTACAACATTTAGTGTTCCTAAACATACGCGGTTAATATGTCTTCAAATGCATCGAGTTATTAACCAGATGCACAGTGAAACAGCAAAGAAACCAACACTATATTCAAATGCCTTACATTAGCAAAGCATCAATTAGCATAAACGCTTACAATAAATATTAAACAAAATATTTAGATATAAATTGAGACCATGCAACTGTGAGGTCCTTTAAAGACTTCATAAATGAGTAATCTGGAGTATAAGAAGACATTTTACACCTTTTATAACGTTAAAGGTGGTTCCCAATGTATAGCTTTTGCTAGCGGTAGCAGGCTAGCCCTAAGGCCGCTCGGGGTGCCTGGTAACACCGGCTTATTACAGAGGAAAACAATTTTTGTTCCAGGGATTAGTCGAGGCCTGGTGAGCCTTCGTCAGTCCTTCGCATTGGCTATTAGGCTAGCTAAGTAATACGTCAAAAATGCACGATTCTGCCGATAACTGCACACTCATACATACCCATGTCATTCATTTTGGACTACTTGAACGACGATTACGAAGTAATCTGTTTCAGCGGACTATTTTGCATACTTTCGGTTAGCGTGCTAGCTAATGGCATACGGGGCTTCAGGCGCCAACTTCTTCCTGAAACACGTTGTTCATTATGAGTAACGTTAGCCTATGGTTAGCCCCGTCACTGTCAGTAGGTAGCAGTGTGGTTCGTTTTACTGCACAGGGCAGCCCGGGAAGGGCGGTGTATGTAGTGTTTTAGGGTAAATGTGAATCACTCCGCCCCGATGGACAATATCAACAAGAAATTTAACAGCAACCATCAAACTTTATCGCCACTATTTTCTCTTACAGTATCATATACACAATATTGTTATATTTGAGAGTAAAATTACTTGCAACAAAATGCATTCCTTTCAAATTTCTTTTTTGTTGAAATCAGAAATTACAACGGCAGAGCTCTGTTACAGTAATGGGAATAGTATTCAGATCCTTTAACAATGTGAAAACACAAGAAAAAAGTTAATCATGATGCAAACTATAGGTTGCTTGTAAACTGTGCTTAAAGTGTGACAAATAAAATTAAAAACAAAAGTAATTGTGCAGTAAAATGGTTCCTTATATTCTGTCTTTTTAAATTTATAACAGTGCATCATACTGAAATAGGCAAAGAATTCTGATGAAAAATATAAAATCTTCATGTTTGTAGCAATGCAGTCATGTGAGAACCATGTTTCCCTAAAAAGTCAACTTCTAATAATACATTTTGAAGAATCTAAGGAGTAGAAAAATATTTTCAACCCATAAAGCAATTCTTCAATTTATCACCATCAAAATAAACACATTTGAAGATATTTTCAATGAAAAATATGGAGATGACAACCACTCTAAAAAGCTGAAAGGCATATGTTGTGGAAAATTAAGTGCTCTATTTGCCTCTAGTGCTGTAAAAAAAAAAAAAAAATTACAAGTAGAAGGTTGCGTAAAATGAAAATATTTTCAGGAATAAATAGACTGTTATAATAACCTACATTTTATGACTTCTTGTTACAAACTTTTATAGATTTATTCAACCTTGGATAATGCTGACACTCAACAATAAAAATCTGCCTGACAGGAAAAAAGCACCTTATGACATAGACAATCTCTAAACACGTATTCTTGGACTTTTTAGAACAAAAATATTACATATTACATATTTTTGAGGTTACAATTACAGTAGATCTGACAAACCACAATACAGCTTTAAAAAAGTGCCAAAGTGGTAAAAGAGTCAACACCTTAACATTAGAAGTGAGCTGCAGATGGATAACATTCATGTCATTAAATACTATCACTGTGTGGGTTTTTCTTGTCCATCCTCATCTTAACATAACCTCACTGGCTTTGACCATCGCTGTGGCTTTTCAAGTGTCTCTTTAGATGATTGACACATGTGTACGTCTTCGAACAGATCTGACAGGAGTAGGGTCGAACGCCTGTGTGGCTCATGGTGTGTTTTTTCAGCTCGGTGCCTCTGGAAAAACCCTTCCCACATTCAGAGCACACATAAGGCCGTTCTCCGGTGTGAATGCGCATATGAAGTGTCAGTTTACTTGCCATGGTGAATCCACATCCACATATGGTGCATTTGTAGGGCCTTTCCCCTGTGTGGGTGCGTCTGTGTATCTGCAGCTCCCCGGCTGAAATAAAGGCCTTTCCACAGTCTGAACACAGATATGGTTTCTCTCCGGTGTGGATCCGTATGTGTATCTTCAGATTTCCTGACACAGAGAATCTTTTTCCACAGTACGTGCACTGATAAGGCCTCTCGCCCGTGTGACTGCGCATGTGAAGCGTCAGGTCATGGCTGCTCTTAAATCCTTTGCCACAATGCACACATATCTGAGTTTTCTGTTGTCTGTGGCGCAGTTCATGTGCTGCCAAACTAGCAGAGGAGCTGAAAAACTTCCCACACTGCATGCACTGATTGGCCAGTTCAGGAGGATGCAGCTTCTGGTGGGTTTTTAACTCGCTCATGCTGGGGTAGACTTCCCCACACTGTCTGCACGTGTAAATGCGATCTTTGGTGTGAATCGCCTCGTGTTTACTCAGCAAGTACATTTTCTTAAAGCTTTTTCCACATTGAGAACAGTCAAACGTTTGGACATTGTGGGCGTTCTGGATGCACCTGTGTCTGAATTTGTCCTGAGCAGACTGAAAGGCGTTTCCACATTTGATACAAATATAAGCGGCTTTAGAGCACTGTGTCCGTCTGTGAGTGGACATGTCGGATGTCCTGCGAAAGGCCTTCCCACACTGCGAACACTTGTACGGGTTTTCACCGGTGTGCAGCCTCAGATGCTCCACGAGTTTGTAACGGTAAATGTAACACTTTCCACAATGAGAACATTTATGTGCAACTCTCTGCTTGAGGGGTCCGATCATAGAGTTGGAGATTACAGAACTCACGACAGATGAAGAATGAGGTCGAGACGTCACTGAAACGGGATCAAGAACGTTGTCGCTGCATGTAGTTCTTCCTTCTGCTGCATTATTCACAGTCTGTGATTCCCTCTCACATCCTGTATTCAGTGTCTCTACATCTGCTGCCTCCTGATGAGGAAAACACTCAGGTTCTTTTTGTTTTTCTGATTTTTCCCAACGACCTTCAACATCTGCAGCACTCCAACAGTTTTCTTGAGTGTATTTATCTGCTGGGGGTGTGTTGTCCTCACTCATAGGTGGAGGAAGAGACAATGACATGAAAAGCCGATGCTCTGAGGGAGAAGGTTCTGTTTACAATAAGAAAGAATGATATTTTACACATATTAGTATTGCATTTAAGCTCATCCAACCATTATTTCAGCTCAGGATGTATTTAATTAGAGGCTTGGTTCACACTGTACCTGTTGATAAAACCTAAAGAATAACTAAAGAATAAAAAAAAAATAGAAGGGAATTCAAGAACAAATAAAAACAAATATAAGGCAAATGAAACAAGTACAAATGGAGTAGAATATGAAATAAAAAAAACTGCCCTAGGGGTTAAAATGAACCAATAGTAAGTTGTTTGTCTATGGTGGTCCAGGTCCTCATTAAATACCTGCACCTGTAATGGAAAACTAATATTTCACCATGTTCTATACGGGCTATCAATTAACATTAAACACAGTGACAAGATGATATAAGGAGTAAAATGTGTTAAAGTGCCTTATAAATAAAGAGGAGGGCTATCCACAGCTCACAATGAAGAGTACTACATGAATCACCAGTCATGAGTGTTTTATCCTGTCCACACTGATGCAGATGTTTTGCAAAATGTATTTTTCTCATCTGCTAAAAACTTCCTCAAAGTGAAAATTTCCTGAGACTCCGGTTCGTATGTATTTGTGTATTCATAGAAAACGAAGAGATTGTTAAATGATGATGTCACAACCCATTTTGTTCACTTCTTTGTGTAAAGAAGCTGCACCTGAAACATCAAATTCAGGTGTATAAATCAGTGTATGACCTGCAGTAGATCGAGGTCAGCATGGATATCTTTATTATAGACAAATCCACATCATGTAAAAAATATTCTTCCACAACCACAACTAACACTTAAAGGGGTCATATTTATCTAAACCCACTTTTATTAGTCTTTGGTTCATTTATTTGTGTATTTGGACCCTAATA
>JAPTYQ010000010.1:6092012-6110766 GCA_029814465.1 Ostorhinchus cyanosoma
GTTAAAAGTCTAACAATAGCAGGAGATCCATGGGCTCTGGGCACAGCTCCACTACTTCCTGAACTTCAGGTGGCTCCTTTATTTCCTGTCTTTCATTATTGGACACACTGATTATCCAGGTGTGTCTAATACTTCTTGTTGCGACTACTGATTAATTAGACACACCTGGATAATCAGTGTCTCCAATAATGAAAGACAGGAAATAAAGGAGCCACCTGAAGTTCAGGAAGTATTGGAGCTGTGCACAGAGCCCATTCCTTTATGACTGTTGACAAAGAAATTACAACATGTTACATGTTAAGGTTCTTATTTTAACATACCGCCTGTTGAGGTCAATATACCCTCACTGTAAAAGGAGAATGCATTCAGAAGCAAGAAGTAAAACTGGCCTCTGACAACGGACCTTTCATGGTGATGATCTACTGTTTGGAAACCTTTGTGCTTCTGTACGAGGCAGGCAGCAGCAAACAAGACTGTGCATATGTAAAAACTGTGCACATCATTTTTGTTTGGTAGTCTCAACATGCCAACTGACAATAAAGTCTATTCTATTCTATTCTATTCTATTCTATTCTATTCTATTCTATTCTATTCTATTCTATTCTATTCTATTCTAAATATACTTGCTTTAACCCTAATTCAGTGACTTTTGTGTTTTAACTCAAGTTGTGTCCAGAGTGCTACAAACTTCTATGACCTTATAAAGAACCACTTTACCAGCAAAAACAGATAGAAACTAAAGAAAGGACCAGTAATTAGCAGCTGATATAAAAACACAGACCATCACTATTTACCAAACTCACACACAGATGAACTCTTACCCTCTGGTTCTTGAAGTAAAATGGATCGATGTCTTCCAGCGGCACCCCGATAAGCTCTGGAGGGATGTCACCGAAAATGCGCGGCAGTTGCTTCCCTGCCTCGAGGTCGGCCCTGGGTTTCGGTGGCTCTGCGTTTTTTTGAGCCTCCTCGCAATCCTTGGCCTTTTTGGGCTGCTCCTCCGCAATCCGCTGCTCCAGGGCAGCCAAGGATTCGCGAGTGAACCGCCGCAAGCCATCAGGACCCGTTGGTAACAGCATGGCTGCCATCTTTTCATCCTGATTCGCCTGTACTAGAATTTACTTACAGCTTTTAGGTGGGAAAATGAAGAAACAGGACATAGAAGAGGTGAAAGAAGGTGAGGAAAAAAAGGTTATTTAATATGATTTGACATATTTTTCACATATTCAGCTTCATTCACTGCAAATCTTAGATTACCCTCCAAAAAGTCAAATCAACAAAAACACTAAGGGACCATAAATGTCTTAATACAACTGTAAAATATCCTGTTTTTTTTTTTAGAATATAAATGACCACCTCCAGGTTATTACCTACTAAAACATACATACAAGAACAAAGGTTCTTCAGTAGTTCTTGTAGCTTCTTCTTGACACATCATCCAAATAGAACTTTTTTCTCGTGGTCTCCAGTGTCTCAGTTGAACATCCAAAAAACATGAGACCATTGGGTGAATATTGTAATCAAGTTAGCAAAAAACAAAACTAAGTTGGAAATGTTATCTATTTATTTATTTAATGTATGTATTTCTTTCAAGACAAAGCCTTATATCCAGTAATATGGAAACACTTTGGCCCATTTGTTGATGCTGGAGGATATAAACATGTTTTCCATCTCAAACCCTGTATGATTTTAATGTGCAAAGCTGGATTTAAATTCTGGATTCAAAGATGGTGCAAAGGGACACGAGACACGAAAAGATGTAAATTCTTTACCCTTAGCACTGACCACTGACTTCCTGTTATCCAACTGCCTCTGTCAAACTAGGGCAGCCATAGTTTTGAGTGGAGAGAGGGATTAAGTCCACAGTCTGTATCTCTGACCAGGGTTTTCACCAGCGGCTGCAGATCTTTTGCCATTTGCATCAACGTTGGTGGAAAACGCATCAACCTCTGAACAACATTCAAGACACTGACATGTTTGTATGTTTTAGGATTTTAAACTCCTGTACGGGTTCTGGAAGTTTCTTTATCAAGTTCAAAGTTACACTATTTTAAGTCACAAAGAAAAAACTAACAAAAGTGACAATAAAAAAAAAAACTATGACACTGATCTGATAAACTGGTTGTTCCTTGTTATTCCTTCGAAGTCTTATAAGCTCTTGTATTTTTCAACTTTGTAAAATAAATAAGATCAGACTGTTGTTGGATGGTAACTTTTCAGAAATATGTTTCCATTGGTTCAATAACAGTGATGTTTTGTATCAAATAAAACTTCATTTGTTTGAAATACTTCCTGTATTTATCATAAATCTTATGAAACACATTTACTTGGTTTTTGTTGGCAAACTCTGCTCATCTGGGTAAAATACAAAGCATAAAGACCATTTGCACATAATCTGATTAAGGACTAAAGCCACTATCTAAATAAAGAAAATACTGATGGCCTATGGCCTTTTCACTACCAACATTTTAGCCACAGTGACAAATTCTGATATTTTAATAAGTAAAAAAGCTTCCCAAAGGCAGGATTATATCTCTGTGTTCCCCTTTTGAAAGAGAAATACCATTGTAGCCTTTGCACATTGACTAAGCTGTGAGTTTTCCATCTCCTCCTGTCCTGAAATGCATTGATCCCTTCACACGTCCAGCCAGACGCTAGTTATCTGCTTTCACTTGATCTGCTTATTTGGCCCAGGTTGATCTCAGATGAGCTTCTCTCATACACTGAATCCAGTGCTTTCCCATTTGCCATCACAATAAATAGGTTAAGGTCTATTTTCAACGTCATAAAGAAGATAAACGGGCCGACAGCAATGATGTTCTGACAGGATGTGTCCGATAAATACAGGAAGTCACAGTTCTTTGACTCTAACAGTTAACAATAAGCAAAAGAAAGTCATGGTGGTGCAGACGCTCAAACTGATGAGCATTATGAAATGAAAACACATGAAGAGGAGAATGACTGTGAACAGGGAAAAAAGGGACAGAATGACAGTGGAGGAGTGTTTTAGTTGAATGAATTTTAATTCCCATGGTGGCCAGATGTCACATGGTGCAAATTATTATTATTAGATTCAAAGTGGACAGGAGCCATGACAGTTTGGTCACGAATATGAAATATAGAACCAGCCTCACCCTCTGCACTGCTGCTGCTTTATATTTTCATCAATGACAGCATGAAAGAATTGATCAAATTATGGTAACATATACCGGGATGTGGAGGTTTTTGTAGGTTTAATATAATGTATAATGTTCCAATGATGAAGATTTTGTTGTAGAATAATATTTAAATGCACTGATTAGCTTTAGAAAATCAATTAACTTCTTAAATAGTTTGACTGATAATGTATGAAATGCAAGACTATCTTTACTGTTTTATCTATCTTATTACCTCAAAATAGTACTTTGGACTCAACTTATTTCTTCTAATCAGGATATATTAATAATATAAATATATACATGATTATATTTCACATGTACACTGTAGCCCATTAAGTTGGAATGAAGGATTTTTAGCTTTTCTTATGAAATGATTGTGAAAATGTGATGTATTCTTGGTAGATAAAGTTTAACTGGTACTCATTGCACCTGATCAAAGTTGGATAATGATACAAGATAATAGGAATAAAAAGAGGAATGTGTCTGAAAACTAAATTATTCTAACTTTAGGGGCAACTTTGTATTAACATCACTTTGTGTGTGTGTGGTATGATTGTGAATATAACTACATCAGATCTTATTTTCTTAAAGATGTGACTGTTTATAAGAGGACATATGTACCTCTCTTTCTTGGACTTAAGCAAATGATTTTACCAATTACAAGATGCTTAGTTTATGTACTGTCTGACCAAGTTATGCACCTAAAAGAAAAAAAAAAAACAATGTGAAATAACAGTGAGATGTTGAACTAACGATGAGCATAAATGGGACTAAATAGGAACATTTTCACTCATTGTACTTGACCCATATAGACAACTTTTGTAGCAGTTCACTAATTATTTTTTCTCAAGATTTAACCATTCTCACGTCATTCATCACCGTTTATTATAATAGTATCTGCAGTATTTTTGCATTTTTTTCAGTTAAAATCATGCATTTTCCTATATTTAATTTACTGATCATGCAGATGTTCATAAAAACTTGGATTTAAGTTGAGGATTATTATATCAGAAACAGAGAAAACTGAAGAAAAAGTGACTTTTTCAGCAAAGATATCAATAACTGAACATAAAAACAAGTGTGTCCATCCACTGTCATTGATCCAACTCTATGGGTTTTACTGGTGAATCAATGTTTTAGAAGATGACGGTGTTTCCATGGTAACTACAGAGCTTCTGAACGTCCAAATGGGTCATATTTGATGACTGTGAAAAGATGACAAACTGCATTTTACACCAATTATTTACATATATTGATGGGTTTTGTGATTGAAAGGTGTTAAACATTTCAGATTTTGGTCTGCAGTGGCT
The DNA here is from genome assembly GCA_029814465.1 of Ostorhinchus cyanosoma. Taxonomy (NCBI): domain Eukaryota; kingdom Metazoa; phylum Chordata; class Actinopteri; order Kurtiformes; family Apogonidae; genus Ostorhinchus; species Ostorhinchus cyanosoma. Next base: position 6,096,481 of record JAPTYQ010000010.1, read on the forward strand.
GTTTGGGTTAAGGTCAGTTAAGTGTAAATGACCACATGAACATGAAGAATATTTTCAAACTGCATTAAAATAATGTAGTATTGGTAATATATAGGCTCATTTACAGGATGTTTCAGGTAAGAGTCAAAGCAAACTAATCATCCATGATCCATACAGCAGGTCTGGACTTGTAAATTGCGTTTTTACCTGAAAGAAAACGCATTAAAAAAAAAAAAAAAAAAAGGTGGTCAGGTTCTCCTAAAATTGCACACACAAGGCATTTAACAAGAAATTACCTTTCGTGGTTCTTTCATGTTGTCTATTGTTATGTGTCTTAGATCATCACTTATCACTGCAAATTATAACTTCTACAAATTGTGCTTTTTACAGTATGTGACCTGTTGAAAGGATGTCTATACCATCTGGATACTGAAATTACTGTTTCAACTCAGCAGCTTCTACCTGTAAAGAATGAATAAATTATTAGTTGCATCACAGTGTGTTATTAAATCTTCATCATCTACACTCAACAAGAAGTTTTATCTCCATATTTGTTTAAATTAACTTACATTTCTTGACAATATTAACAGGAATTAAATATCTGTACTCAAACATAGTGAGGTTTTGACCCCAAATATGTATAAAGATCATCTTCAGTGCAGAGCAATATGTCTACTTTTATCTAATTCTATCATTTCAAATGCGTTTTTACTCCGTTTTGCAACCATTAACTTTCTTTTGGCAAATTTTTCTAACATCTAAAGAACTGCATAAGGTTGTACTTCATCTTTCTTGTTACTGATATACATTTAGTTGATATTTTTCTCCTTTACAAACATCTTGAATGAATGAATGAATGAACTGACCTACTATCTATTAAAAAGTTCAAACATCAAGTGGATTATTTGTGTAAACGATTTTTTTTTTTAAATAAATGTTTCTGAAATCAAAACATATCTCTAACATTTTTTGATTGATTGTTGATTAAAGTTTTGTCCTTTGTTGGATTTAAGGGGTCAAATACTTAAGAGGGTTACTTCAGGATAGGATGACAGCGCAGGCATTTCAGTCGTTGTTCACTCATAGTGGCTGATGATACACTCCTAAACCTGAGGATTTACTGAGGCCATCTCTGTTCAGGTTTATACAAAATATGACTGAATGGTGTTTCACATACGCTCTTAAATAAACTCATAAATATCCACTTCAGATTACATTAAACCAACTCTTTTTCTACATTCATTTTCACACTGTCTGGCAAAATGAGTTGATTTTTTTAGAGTCGGTGTCAATAAATTGATTTGTAGTTATTTGTAAATACTTTGACTTTGGCTGTAGATGATTCAGATTACACCACTTCATCCTTGACGCGTCCTTATTCACATTATTCAGATTTACTTTTCGAATTCTCTCTTTATTAAGTTGTGAATCAGTACCTCTGAAATTTTGCGAATTGTGCTGTTATTTTACCCTTTTAATCTCAATGACAAATTTTCTGTTTAATGAATCAAAAAACTAAATAATAAATATCCATAAATATCACTTGTCATACTTGTAAGATAAAGTACATTGTGTACAGAAATGCATTTATCTTCAGTGGGTCATGTTGCATGTCTACTGCCCATTCACAGCATCAAACTGCAATCCTAGGTACGCAACACTGAACTGATGACCTACTTCTTTTGCAAAAACCTTTCAATGTAATTGCATCGGATAGCTTAAAGGTTACAGTAGGTATAGACCTATAAAATGAGAGTGATGACATTATTATCATTGTGAGAGTAAATGAATGAGCCCTCATTTTCTGACCTGTTCATATACATTGGTTACTTTAACCAAACATGAACTGCAAAGTCTAACCAATGTCACACTAATAAATATCAACTTCTGTTTTACATATCGTTTCGTAAAGTGTCATCATAACTTTTTGGCAAGTGAGGAGGGAAGATGGAAAAAAAATTTCCACCCTGTTTGATGTTAAATTCAAATTTCCGTCCAGTTATAGAGGAGAGAGGAGCCCTGGATGTAAATCTGTGTAAAGCTCTACCATGTAAATCTGAACACAACATCAGAACTGCATTCAGGTTAAAGCACTTTCAGTCATTAAGTCTTATTTTACCATTTATCAGATAATCTATAACAAAAACTGACATTGATTTTAAACCGAAAACGGATGTGATGACAAACTTTAACAACATCCAAACAAAATATTTACGCTTAGAAAACTTTTGTGCTCTATTGCAGTTGCCACATAAATGCATGTATATATATATATAAAAAAAATAGTGATACTCATGTATGAATGTCTTTGCCACCATGCAAACAATATATTATTCCAAATATTTAGTGTTTTAAAAGTTTATGCTCTCTGTTGCTGCCACATAAAAGCTTTTTTTTTGCAATAAATTAAATATTAATGATACTCACGTACGAAACTGTGAGATTTACAGCATAATTTCCATGTTTCAGAAGAAGGAAATGCAATACCCTCCGTGCAAAATCCATGTCTTCTTTTCAGATCTTACTCCGCTTCATATCATGGACTCAAACTCCACTCGACGGGACACAGAATCCACACTTTCACGGTCACGAGGGACTTTTTAGACAAACGCTCGCGCGCTGATCACCGTCGGTCGGACATTTTTAAGTTGCCACAGGTGCGATGGAGCGGTGGTCCTCAGCCTTTCCATTGGAGACTCTTCCGTATTCACCCCAGAGAGGAAAGGTCCCAAACCGCGGAGGATGCTGCGCCGTCAGCATCTGCGCACACTTGCACCTCCATTTGCCCTTGAGCAAGAGCAAGAGCACGAGCACGAGGGAGGGAGGATGCCAGTGGACCACAGAGGATTACTGCAGCTATAGGTGCCCCGTGGAAAACAAGGCCGGCATGTGTGGAAAAGCTGATATCACCACGTGGTAAAAACTTAACTGTGAACCTGAAAGCAGTGGAAAATAAACTAATGAGTGGGAAACAGCCAACAGGAGTTTACAACCACAGAGACTGTTCACATGTTCAGCTTCTCAGACAGAACTGCACCACTGACATTTGGACTGTCGTAGTCATTTACGCCATTTTAACATCACAAATTTGTTTTGGATAATTAAATAGTTTGCTATACTATGTTGTAAATAAACATTAATTTTAGTCAACATTTAGGCTATATAATGTATATTATTATGGACGGAGGCAGAAAATCCAGGTGTAGATTACTGCACAAAGGGAGAATTTTATTTTCCTTGGTCAGGATATGTACAGTCAGTCCAGCTTGAATGTACAAGGCTGACAATTAATATTGAACAAACAAGAACTCAAACTATGAATTATGAAAAAACTGCAGCATCTGAAACTGACCACAGTAAACATTTGACAGATACTGTAAACAGAAACACAGTGCTTCCGTTTCAGCTGAACATTTTATTTTCTGTACCATTTATTTATTTATTTATTTTGTCCTCATTTATATTTTTCATTTCTTGAATTTTTATCCCTGCATTTATTTTTGTGTTGTTTTCTATTTACATTTTCTTTAGGGATACACATTTTCAGTCACCTGTATGTGCTGCACATACGGCAGAACTGACAACAAAGCTGTCTTTGGCTTGATCTTGCTCTATTTCTTTTCATCTTTTTTATCTTTATCTCTTTATACTCGTCTTTTTATAAATATTTGGTTACCTGTGGACAGCAGATTAGGGAGTTCATTGTACAGGCAACATGTTTCCTCTGTGCATATGACAATAAATGCTTTAAACACTGAATCTTTGAAAAACCTGCAAAACACGCTGCTTCAGTTTAATTTTACCGAAAAAATGTTCTGTATCTATCCGGTATGTCAGGAAAAATTAAAGGCATTTTACATCATGGCATTAAGAACCTGCAGAGGAAAGGTTCAACCAGATGCAATTTTGGTTGAACTCTTAAAAATGTAGCCTGATATGGTAAAAGTGATCAGGATATAGTCATGTTTGACTTTTCTAGATGTAGGTTTCTGTAGCATCATAGTAGGAAATGTCTGGACCTCAAAGCATTGGAAAATACACACAAAGGCTTTAACTTCTAAACTTTTCAGTGTGTCTTTGCAGGTGTGGCCCATATACCATGTTGGAGTCCAACTGCGCCCTCTTGTGGCTCAGAAATGCTTAAGCCACAGTGTCACATCATCTTTACCCATATACCACCCCCTGCTGTCTCCACCAACATAAAGATGGATTTCTCTTAATTTACATGGACTGATTAATTCTGTATCATATGTGATTTTATTAAACTGCTTGCTGTATTGTATTTACATATTAAAATAACATGCATTCTGAGAAGTTATTAGATGTTAAGAATGACCCGTTTACATTACAAAATTTTAAAATATTGGATGTCACCTCTCATGGAGTTTTACGGGACTTAATCTTATAGGTTAATCTTATAGAATTAGATATGTTTTCATTGAGTTAATCCCTTTGGTTTACTTCTATAGGGTTGTATTCTGTAGGATAAGCTCTGAATGACTTTTAATTGGAATTTTCTATTAGACTTTTTGCCTTTATCCTTTTGTCAGTTTCAGTTACAGTTTTAAAATGATAGTGTTACACCACATTACATCTTTTCACAGTGTTGTGGTTATGTTTACAGTACTCTTCCACATATATCAATTTAAATATTTATTTTAAGACTCTGTGTAAAACAATATTAATGTTGAAAACACGTGGGCAGAAAAACCTACAAGCATTCTCCCTATAGTAAAAGTAGCGGGCAGTGTAAAAACTACGTTACCCATAAAGCTCCAGTGACTGTGTTTTCTTTTTTTTTCCGGATGTAGCATCACATGAATTGACTGTCAACATGCAAGATGGCCACGCATCACAGGCAAAATGCTGCTGGGCGGAGAAAAGTACAGGTGAATTTATTAAAGGTTAATTATTGGTGGCTATCCGGCAACGGTAACATGACGGTCTTCAGCTTGAAATACTCTTTATATAAAGTTGGTGGACATTAAAAGCCGTCCTCATCAAACAGTGTTACTGTTATGAGTCATGACTCAAGCCGGCTAACCTTGCTAGCTGTAGCTACGTTAAATGTTAGCGTCGACTGCTAACGTTGGCGTCTAAATGTGTACAAGCCACTCTTAACAGTTTTCATACGAGTGTGTGTCAGATATATACTTTCGTTACCACCAGATTCGCTAGGTAAAACAAATGATTACAATGCAGCTTTAGTGTTATTTTTACAGTGTTACAGCGTTAGCAGTAGCTTAGCTAGCTGCTCTGCTTTTGGGCTCGGTCTAATTGCTGGGATTACGTATGCCTTTCGGCGGTTCCGTAGTGTATGTTTCCTATATGCATGCAAATAAAATAAGTGTTAGTACCTCATAATGTCGACAATAATTGATTGTGAGACTGAATCGATTTGAAACGCGTTCCTGGTATATGTCACCCCGTGTTTGCCTAGCTAACCCTGCGTGTCATAGGATGCAGGTGCAGATTCGAAGTTCAGCGTGAGCTTCAGAATGTGCTGTCAGAAAGCAGGGGTTGTGGAGATCTGCTGCCCTCCACACTCACTCGTCTCTATGTGTTGCAGGTGTCCTATGTGATTAGGGATGAGGTGGAGAAATACAATCGAAATGGGGTGAATGCACTGCAACTGGACCCTGCGCTGAACCGGCTCTTCACTGCTGGAAGGGACTCTATCATCCGGATATGGAGCGTTTATCAGCACAAAGTAGAGCTCCCTATCTTTCAATCTGTGTTACTATATTGATTCAGCCCTGTTAAGACAAGCACTTATTTTCCCCTTTCACTTATGTTACCTCTCTATCATTGCAGCAGGACCCATACATTGCTTCAATGGAGCATCATACAGACTGGGTCAATGACATAGTTCTGTGTTGCAATGGAAAAACATGTGAGTGTCATTACTATTACTGACAGAAACCTGTTTTAAAACTTCAAGGGTTAGTTATGAGTTTTAAATTTGGGTTTGGTAGATAGCAGCCTGCATGCCTCACCAGAAATATTGATGGTTTATTTTCTTTGGACAATTTCTGCTACCTTGTTAAGATGCCACTGTTATGCTAATTGTTAAGGAAGCCTAAATGTACCCACTGCAGACCTGATAAGTAGTGGTTAGAACACTGGTATGGAAGTACTGCTGTGGAGAGGAGGATCAGCATAATCTATTTTAGCCACCTATAAAAGGCTCACCTAACTTATGAATATAAAGCTTCAGTGTGTCCTTTGACATCCCTGAGCAAAAATTCCACAGTTATCTTTTAGTATAATGTAAGCCAGGTGGTCTAAGAAGAGACAAGATAGCCACCATTCTTAAAACAGTTTCCAGGCTTTGTATCCCTTAAGATTTTTTGCCAATCAATATGTTTCATAGATTTAGGAGATAAATGTGTAATTGACAGCTTTAATTATCAGTTACTGTAAAGATATAGACTTGATTCTGCTGCTCCATTCTATAAGTCATAATGGATGCAAAATGGCAGTTCTCATTGTGATGTCTTAGATTCCCTTTTAGATTGTGGCATTAGTTCTTTAATTTGGGCATAGAGGAGAGAGCTGTGAAACAAAGGTGTTTTGGTTTTTTTTCTCTAATTAGTCAGCCTTGCTACTGTAAGGGTACACGATTTCTTTACAACACATTTGCTTCTTTCTCATACATAACTCTTAACAATTATACTGATTTTAAGCCACTAGATCCCTTGGACTAAAACAGTAATTTAACTTGGTTTACTTCTGCCTAGATTGGTTACTGAAGATCTGAGCTAATATGTTAAATTCTGCAACAACATTGAAATTATTAGTTATGGAGAAATACATACTGCATCTAACTCTGCATTAACGAATCTAAAATAACTCTTTAAGTCACTGTGCAGTCAGAATTGCAGTCTTGTATTCTGTGTTGTGATACCCTTCGCTTCTTTATTGTTTTTAGTGATATCTGCCTCATCAGACACTACAGTTAAGGTATGGAATGCACACAAAGGGTTCTGTATGTCGACGTTACGAACACACAAAGACTACGTGAAAGCTTTGGCCTACGCTAAGGACAAGGAGCTCGTGGCATCGGCAGGCTTGGACCGACAGATCTTCTTGTGGGATGTGAACACACTAACAGCACTTACTGCTTCAAACAACACTGTCACCAGTAAGTTATTTACGTTATCAGCTCAGACACAGTTATGTTTGTTTTTTTGTTGTTTGTTTTTTTGTCTTGTCTAATGTTGTTTTACAGATTATATTTGTCTGTAGTCAGTATTCTGTGCCAGTGGGTTCATTCTGTTTTCTGTGAACAACAGCTTCGTCCCTCAGTGGGAACAAAGACTCCATCTACAGTTTGGCTATGAACCAGATGGGCACAGTCATTGTATCTGGATCTACAGAAAAGGTTTGGATTTCTGTCAAGGACACACTCACTAATAGGTCCATTAAAGCAGTTTATAACAATGCTCTAATTTGTTGAGCTGACATTACATATTATCTGTGATATAGCAAATAATGTAAACTCAAGGTACAGAGGATGCTCACATACTTGGAAACTCTTTACCCTTCATTTCTTATTCATAGTTAAATAGATGCAGGGTGCATATTAATGTGCTCGAGTCTTTCTTTCCTTCATCAGGTTCTCAGAGTCTGGGATCCTCGAACGTGTGCAAAACTGATGAAGCTAAAAGGTCACACAGACAACGTGAAATCGCTGCTGTTGAATCGCGATGGCACTCAAGTGAGTTAAGAAGCTTTAAATGAACAGTGACTGGCAGCTGCTAATTACAGGATTGTTTTATTCTAAACCTGTTGTCCTTCTCCACAGTGTCTGTCAGGCAGCTCAGACGGGACCATCCGACTGTGGTCACTCGGTCAGCAGAGGTGTATCGCCACATACCGGGTGCACGATGAAGGCGTATGGGCGCTGCAGGTCAACGAGGCCTTCACACACGTCTATTCTGGAGGCAGGGACAAGAAGATCTACTGCACTGATCTGCGTAACCCAGACATCCGTGTGCTCATCTGTGAGGAAAAAGCACCGGTGCTCAAAGTAAGATGACTCTACATTTACATCTGCAGTATTAACAGTAATTAAGAAAATGTATAATGCAGTATTTATGAAGAGTATGGAAAGGTGTCAGTTTAACATATAAAGACCCAGACAGGCACTGGAAACCAAATTCATCTACTGGTCCAAATGATGAATACCTGTTAATCCATTAATCTTACTAATACATATGAATAATTGGTGTAAAGTATAGTTTTTCATCTTTTCATGGTCATCAGACATGACCCATTTGGATATTCAGAGGCTCCGTAGTGAAAGTGGAAACAGTGCCATCTTCTACAACATATTCACCAGTAAAACCCATGGAGTTGGATCAATGACAGTGGATGGACACACTTAGTTTAAGATCAGTTAATGAAATGTTTTCTTGAGAAAAGTCACTATTTCCTCCGTTTTGTCTATCTTTGATATAATAACCCTCAACTTTAATCTGAGCTTTTATGAACATCTACATGATCCGTAAATTTTATTTTGGAAAATACCAGATTTTTACAGATGATAATATTATAACAAATAATGATAAATAATTGAATAACGGTAAAATATAGAGAAAAGGTCAATTAGGAACTGCCATAAATGTATCACTTGGTCTTTATGCGTTAAAGATGCACACAATGCTGCCGTCATACTCTAATCATGAGACTTGTAAATATTCTCACATTGACCTCAGTTTTCTATAGCACTGCACATGGCTACTTGTAAACTGAGGTTACATTGAGATGATTCAAGAAAAGTTGAATTTTAATCAAACTTTGAGGCCAGAGAAGTTTTTCCTGTTTATTTCTGTCAATATCTGTTAATATCAGTAATGTTAACATTTTCCATGTTGATCTACCCTCGTAGTGTCCTTGATGTTAAAAATGGTTGCTTATTTAGATCAAACCCACTTTTTTTTATTCACCTTTCAACTGTTTGTAAAACCTAAGCAAAAAAAGGAAACAAGAAAAGGAAATGGACTGAATCATGTCTTAAAATCAAGATCTAAAATAAGCTGTGGAGAATTTTACACCCATAATTTTATATATCAAAGTCTAAAAGATGAATAACATTGAAAGATGTATAACAGATCTAGAATTGTTTAATGCTAAAAGGGAAGCTCAAATGGAAAAGACCCTGGTGTTCTCGTCTGTCATTCCTGTGTTTTTGCTGATAACCATTCTGAGTCTCTCAACCTTTTTCTATCTTTCTCTTTCACTCAGATGGAACTGGACAGATCTGCTGACCCACCGCCAGCAATCTGGGTCTCCACAACCAAGTCATCCGTTAACAAATGGGTAAGCATGCGTGACACCTCTGAGATCACCGATGAACTGTCAAAGTAGTGACGCTGCTGGAATACAATGTTGACAGACACCTAATGCCATTCAGCTCTAATCCCCCTGTAATTTGTGCAAAAATTACTTTCACCAGATTTGTCACAGTGTGGCTGACACACAAAAATAATTGCATTACATCAGTCACAGCCACTGGTGCAAGATGATTATTATAATCCAGGAGAATCTGCATTGATTATTTGGTTCTACCTCTATTTACTACAGTCCCTAAAAGGAATGCACAACTTCAGATCATCAGGGGAGTACGACAACGACTGCAGTACCCCTTTGACACCACTGTGTACACAGCCAGAACAAGTCATCAAAGGTAAACGTGTTTAACCATTTAAACTCCTGTTGTCTCCATGTCCTTCATGTTGAATCTCTCTGAAAAGATCCTGTTGTGTTTGTAGGTGGTGCCAGTATTATACAGTGCCACATTTTGAACGACAAGAGACACATACTCACCAAAGATACCAACAACAATGTGGCTTTCTGGGATGTCCTGAAGGTAAATATTACAGTCTAGTTACTTGTTTTCTATTATTATGGCAAAGTCAGGGGCACCGTAAAGGAGGGGCAAACATGACAAATTCACCCCAGGGGGCCCAGTGGTTATAGGTTAGAAGTTGTGAAAATTTAGTGTAAGCTCCGGAGTAAAAGAGTCATAGAAGCTGGGAGTCGAACATCCGAAGTTAAGTTCCGCTTTCGTTTTCACGCCAGTTACGGCACTTATGGAACGCATCCCCATGTATATAACACCCCCCCAGCCCTGCTCTAACCACAAATTTACAGATACTTTATTATATAAAGGGCCCACAAAGTTTACTTTTCATGGGGTCCACGAATGCTGGCGGCACCCTTGGCCAAAGTGGTTCATATTATTAGTTGAAGCTGGGTACACACTTAAGGATGAGCTGAAACCTTTTTTTAGATGAAACACAAGACATGTACAGATTGTTTTCAGAACCTCACTGTAAATATTCTGATGGAATAAGGCTATATATGCATCACATCCCCCTCAGTTTGTGAATCAACTGCCTCCAAGCTACAACTATACCATGAAAATGTCAGATTTGCAAAGGCATATCTTTTAATTTGGTGCTTTCTTCTGTAGAGATCAAGTCATTTTAATCAGGGTTCCTGCAGGGTCTCAAAAGTCTTGAATTTCCAGATCTGTATTTAATACATTAAAGTCTTTAAAAGGTATTACATTTCATATGGTATGTATTAAGTAATATTGCCTTAAATTTGTTGGCCCTATTGTGTTTAAATATGTCTGTTAAATGTGTGTCTGTTAAATATCCAAACTGTAAAGAAAATAACATTTGTCTACTCAGTTCCACCCGTTCCAACCTGACAATTTATACTGAAATTAGGAAATGATTATCACTAACTTTGCAGCCACCGGTGAGAAATGACTGAATCAAGGCGTTGGAGTAATTAAATACATTTTCCTAAATCCTAGAAGTCATGAATTTTTGCCAGTCTGGTCATGAAATGGGCAATAAATTCTGTTCTAAGTAATCTTATAAAGGTCTTAAAGAGTCTTAAACTGAACTTGCAGAACCCTGTTTAATACCATGACTCGCTTCCTCCTATGTTCATGTTTAATTAAGACACGGCGGTGGTTAGTGGTGTCACTCTGCCTCACAACAAGAAGGTCCTGGGTTCAACTTTCTGTTGGACCACAGCCGTTCTGTGTTGAGTTTACCTGTTTTATCCACACTGCACAGGCTTCCTCTGTTTTCCCCCACCATTAAAAACAGGAAATATAGGTGAAGTGTCATGTCAGTGCCCTTCACCATGGCACAATGGCAGCTCTGTGCTGTGTGCTAATGCTACGTACTGTGTGTATTAAGTGTAAAATACAGAGAAATGAATTTACCCATAGGGATAATACAGAAAGTTAACCTTTAACTTTTAAAGCAACTTCTTTCCCAACACTTGATTCACTGTATCAGCATTCTTCACTCTATCTACAGTAATGCTACAGTGCTAATGAAGTGAGGGCATGGGACTGGCTGTGTTTTGGACTGTCAGAAATAAGTAGGCCTTTTATATATTGCTGTCATTTAGGTTACTGACTTTATATCTTTTCATATTCAAAGGGATGTTGTGTACATGTAACCTGTGCCTGAAAAAAAATCGATAAAATAAGTTGGAGGAAAAAAGAAATAAGCAGGACTGAGTGAAATAACACATTAAAGGATTGGACTTTCTGTGGACAACCACATCTCGTCATACATAATCCTGGCTGGACAATTGTGTTCAAATGTGGATTATATAGTCCACAGAGAGAGAAGAAACTCACAAATTTTAGGATAGGTAATGCTATTCATGTTTGAAAATAACAAATTGTTAGTCTCCATAGTGATGTGGATGACTTTACTGGTATTTTTCAATGTCATTGTGTAGAGCTGTTCATTTTGCACCACAATTCAGTCTTTTTTTTTGGTATTTCACTTCAAAACACAAACCTTTTTCTCACCTTTCCTCATCTTGTATTTGTTTACCATCTCTTACACTGCAGTGAATTATCAATTGCTGCCATCAGTCGCAAATATTACGATAAACATAAAATGTTTGTGAGTGGCAGTGACTTACAGCTACTACCCACTACACTTTATATCTGCCAACAGTAAACACTTACTGAGTCTGACCGGTCCAACTGGGCCTGAATGGAAGGTAAATTACAGCCTGGAGGAGGAGAGTCATGGTTGTTTACCTCACATCTGTCTTTTTTAAGCCACTAGAAGGAAAATCAATTCACTTTTCCAAATGAGTGTGGATTCAACACATTCCTGGTGATGTCCTTGGTCTAAACTTTGAGCATCTGTGTGGGGTTTTTTTTTGTACTTTCAGGCTTGTAAGGGAGAAGACCTGGGCAAAGTGGAGTTTGATGAAGAGATTAAAAAGCGCTTCAAGATGGTCTATGTGCCAAATTGGTTCTCTGTGGATCTGAAAACTGGGGTGAGTCATCTGTGTCTGCAATTGTGACCTTTTCCATCTCAGAACTTCTTGTCAGTAGGCTCATATTTACATGGTCCTCTCTTTTTGTTTGGTGCCGAGCAGATGCTCACGATCACATTGGATGAGAGCGACTGCTTCGCTGCCTGGGTGTCGGCAAAGGATGCAGGGTTTTCAAGTTCTGATGGATCTGACCCGAAGTGTACGTTGAACATTGGACCTGAAACACGTAGAAATGATGAACAATGACTGAAAATGTAACCTTTTAGGAAAACTGGTGCTTTTTTTTGTCTCCGCAGTGAATTTAGGTGGATTGCTGCTTCAGGCTCTGCTCGAGTTCTGGCCCAGAACTCGTATTAACCCCATGGATGAGGAAGAGAATGAGGTGAACCACGGTATGGACCTTTAGTATATTAGTCAAACATGGATTTTATTTGTTACCTAATTCCAACCCATTGTATATGGCTTCTTTATACAAAGTGATCCCATAGAATAACTTTATAACTCGTCAATATTTGATTTGTTTAGTCCAGTGTAGCAGGTAAGATGAAGAGTTAACTAGACATCGCAATTAACCTCATGCATATAAAGAAATCATTGCATTATACACTGTAAATAAAATAGGCTGCATGCCGTAGTAGAATAGGATGATACAGGGAAAAGTATTCAATGCTTTAATAGAATAATACTTGGTGGAGAAACCTATGTTTATACCATACCACTGCTGTCTGTAAGAGTTCTTGATGGACTGTGTTCTTGCGCCCACAGTGAACGGAGAGCAGGAGAACAGGGTCCAGAAGGGGAACGGGTATTTCCAGGTGCCACCACACACGCCAGTCATCTTCGGGGAGGCAGGTGGCAGAACTCTGTTTAGGTACTAACATATGGAACAAAAAGCTGCCGCGGGCTGTGTAATGTCATTCATCACACTGACTGTTCATTAAATGTACACATTCATTCCTCTTATGTCCTGTGTTACTCTTCAGGTTGCTATGTAGAGATTCAGGAGGGGAGACCGAGTCCATGCTGCTGAATGAGACAGTTCCACAGTGGGTTATTGATATAACTGTAGATGTAAGTATTATGGCCTTTACATTTTACCAACTGTCATATTATCTAAATCTAAATAGACCAAACAATGGATAAAATGTAGAAGTAGGGACAGTTGTGAAACTGTTATTATAATTATTACAATATAAAAATCTTTAGTTTTATTGTCTTTTTATTTTTACGTTATCAGCTAAAACACTCATATATTTCAGTGTTTTTATTTTACTGCATGTTTTAATGTCGAACAAGTATTTTATCACAATAACTACTTTGAGTATTTTACTTCTAAATGTTTAAAACATTTTTATTTGTCAAGTTCTGATCATAAACGCTGATTAAAGAAAAGTAAAATCAACCCTCTGGTTTCTTCAACATTCACTCAGGCCCAATAATCAACCTTTAACATATAAAGAAATAATGATTCGACATTTATTGTGGTAAATGTTGCTATCAACCACTAACAGTTTCTATTATGGTAGCAGTTCAGCCTAATTCTTAGTCTAGTTTAGTTTAGAGGGAGTGTGTATTTTTGCGCACAATATGTTCTTTTGTTTTAGTTCATCCGGAGCCTCTTTGTCTCAGAGACCACAGTGTCAAAGTGATAGTTTGTGGTTTTTTCAAACACTTTCACTCTGTTTCTGCCAAACATTCATTTGGCTGCTTGGCCACAGGAAATCAGGTCGACTTGTTACTGGGCAGCGCATAATGCCAACAAACACATATTTCACTAATCAGCTCATAAAGATAGATTTAACAGGGTTTGTACGGGAGCTTGAAATCCTTGAAAATGCTTGAATTTCAAAGTTGTTTTCAAGGTCTGAAAAGTGCTTGAAGTACTTAGAATTCTAACTCTGGTGTGTGTGTGTGTGTGTGTGTGTGTGTGTGTGTGTGTGTGTGTGTGTGTGTGTGTGTGTGTGTGTGTGT
>JAPTYQ010000010.1:6114024-6139716 GCA_029814465.1 Ostorhinchus cyanosoma
TTACAAACCCATCTACATGTTTCCAGAGGTGTTTCAATGGGTTTAAAGCTGTTTGGAGAATTTTCTCCAAAATTCATAAGCGCCCCCTGGTGTTCAAATGGTAAGGCTATAGTATGTGCTCCAAAAAGGGTCATTTTGGACCATCTTTAAACGTGGTTAAAAAGTTCTATAGATCATTATTTATGACCATCTACTTGTTTCTAGAAGTGTTTCAAGGTGTTTTACACCTTTATTCAAACATTCATCGGCGCCCCTTGGTGTTCAAATGGTATGTGCTCCAAAAAGGGTCATTTTTGACCATCTTCAATTCTTGTCAAAAACTGCTCTAAATCATAATTTTTGCCCAAATTTATGTTCTCAGTGGTGTTTTGAAGTCTTTCAATGTGTTTTACGCCTTTATTGAAACTTTCATCGGCGTCCCTGGTGTTCAAAGGGTATACAGTATGTGCTCCAAAAAGGGTAATTTTTGACCACCTTCAGATCTTGTAAAAAACTGCTCTAGATCATTATTTTTGGCCAAATATATGTTCCCAGAGGTGTTTTGAGGTGTTTCAATGTGTTTTACGCCTTTATCAAAATCTTCATCTGCGCCCATGGTGTTCAAATGGTAAGGCTATATAGTATATGCTCCAAAAAGGGTCATTTTGGACCATCTTCAAGTGTGATTAAAAAGTGCTCTAGATTATTATACACACCCATCTACATGTTTCCAGATGTTTTGAGCCTTTTTTCCTAAATTTATCAGCGCCCCCTGGTTTTCAAATAGTAAGGCTATACAGTATGTGATCCAAAATGGTAATTTTGGATCATCTACAAATCCAGTTATAAAGTGCTCTAGGTCATTATTTATTCATTTGTGTCATAATTCTTGTTTCTAGAGGGGTTTCAAGCAGTGTCATGCTGTTTGGAGCTTTTTTTTTTTTTTTTAAGTCATCCGTACCCCGTGGTGTTTTAAATGGTATGGCTCCAAAAAGGTTAATATTGGACCATCTTCAGTTCTTGATAAAACCTGCTCAAGATCATTTTAGACACTCATCTGCATGTTTCCAGGTGTTTTTCAACAACTTTTGAACCTTTATTCAAACGTTCAATTGCGTCCCCTGCTGTTCAAATGGTAACGCTATAGTATGTGCTCCGTAAAAGGTAATTTTGGACCATCTTCAAATGTGATTAAAAAGTGCTCTACAGGGTGTATATAAAAAAGTAGACTCTCTTAAAAGTATCTACCAAATTTACATTAAATATTTTTCTATAATTTCTTTGTTTGCATATGTAGGTATGGACATCTAACATCAGTCAAAACCAAAATTTATTGCATAATTTCATGCACAACTGAACACAAGGTAATTTTCTGGCTGGTCAAAAAAAAATGTTCTTCCAAAAAAATGTAAGTGTTAAAATTAGATGAAAAGTCTTAAACTGTGATGCAAAATGTGAATTTTTTTTTTCTCTGCTGCAATACTCAGATTAACCCTTTGTTTCCTCCATTTGCACGTTTGCAGTGGACAGCCTTTCATGTGCTTGGTCATGTACACTGGGATATATTGAACATGCCAGAGGGGTGTGGCCTGTTTTTCCACCTAATCACCTGTACTAGGTCTGAGATTGGGGTCAGATTGATGGTGGAACCAACTGAACACAGGCCAACAAGAAAAATGACAACCACAACTTCTTTACATCCGATTAAATGTGATAGTGTTTTGAGCTCAGGTAGTCACAGCAGAATGTGGGCTTCGTACTTCTGACGTTTTTACGTAACTCTGTTCATTCAATGGGGATAAAAAATTGGGTAGGGCCATTGCCTTCACATATTTGCAAGATGGTTCATCCACAGTTTACACCACAACAGTGTGCATTCATGGTGAACGAATACCATGGTACTGAAAGTGTGGCAGAAGTTCTTAGGTGTTTTTGCTGTCGATTTCAAAATGTTCAGTGTCCTTTGTGAGCAATTGTCTTTAAATATTTCAACAAGTACAAGGCGACAGGGGCAAGTCATTACTTGAAAAGGGAGGCTTCCAGGAGATGAAGAACAGGACCCACTGCCCCAGTGGAAATAGCAGGAAACAAAGGATTAATCTGAGTATTGCAGCGGAGAAAAACAAAAATTCACATTTTGCACCACAGTTTAAGACTTTTCATCCAATTTGACATTTTTTTCCACAGGAAACTGAGCCTGTGTTCAGTCATGGATGCAATTATGCAATAAATTTTGGTACGGACCAAAGCAGGACATCCATACCAACATATGCAAACAACGAAATTTCCTGAAAATCTATAATTGTAAATTATTCAAAATTTTTGGAGAGTCTACTTTTTTTATACACCCTGTAGATAATTATACACACCCATCTACATGTTTCCAGAGGTGTTTCAAACTGTTTTGAGCCTTTTTTCTGAAATTCATTGGTGCCCCCTAGTGTTCAAATCTAATATGTCCTCCATAAAGGCTAATTTTGGACCATCTTCAAATGCAATTAAAAAGTGCTCTAGATCCTTATTTATGTCCATCTACATGTTTCCAGAGGTGTTTCAGGGTTTTAAGATGTTTGGAGTCTTTTTTCCAAAATTCATTGGGGTTAGGGTTAGGGTTTGGGCTGGGGTCTGGGTTAGCGGGAGCTCTGTGTGCATCAGTGAAGGTGTGTGTTCTTACCTGAGCAGGCGTCGTCCTGTAGAAAAACCCTGAAATTTTTGGACCTTCAGGTGCTTTTATACCTGACACTGTGAGACACGAGTGCACACAACAGTAATTAACTCAACCTGCACTGACGTCACAAATGGAGTCTGTTAAGTTTGAAAAGACCAGAAAAACACAACAAACACACAGACAGCAATGGCACAACACGCACAACAAACACACTCAACAAATCATAAACAATGGTGTGTGTGTGTGTGTGTGTTTCCCACCTGTGTGTGTGTGTACATCTCACCTGTGTGTGTGTGTGTGTGTGTTTCCCACCTGTGTGTGTGTGTGCGCGTGTGTTTCCCACCTGTGTGTGTGTGTATATCTCACCTGTGTGTGTGTGTGTTTCCCACCTGTATATTTGTGTGTACGTGTGTTTGTTTCCCATGATACTGTGGTTCATCCTCTGTTTGTTGTGCATTAGTGTTTTTAATCCTGTATTTTCTTTCTGAATCTCCTCTTCCTCCTCCTCGTTTACTGTCCTCACTTTGCATTTATTCTGATGCGTTCACTCAGTGGGAACACAAACACATCTGTGATGCGTTCAAATTCATTTCCATAGAACCACTCCTGTCCTGACCTTTTATTGGCTGAAGATTCGACCATGTGACCATCCTGTTCTTAGCTGCTGTTTGTGGACATTTATTCATGTTTTCAGTTTAGTTTAACACAAATGTTAAGTATTACACACACACAAAGTAAACCTTGGGTGTGGTTTTCATTTTTCTTCATAACACTGATGAACACAAACAACCACAGTTTGTGTTCATGCAAACAGTGTCTTTGGTAGTTGACTTTAACTCTTTTAACACTGCCTAAGGGTGACAGTGTGATTGGGCTAGGATGGTGGTATTAAGAGGTGGGTTTAGTCCAGTATGTCCCACTGAAGGACCAGGGATCAAATATGTAGATCAACACTGTCAAAATGAAATGTAGAATATGATAGTGATTGAAGTCTGACAGACCAGTTTAGGTCCACCAGTTGGACCCAGACTCTTCAACCAAAGGACCAGGGTTTGAGACCGGACCAGAGCAGCCTCCAGCTCAGGGTCCACAGCAGTCACCCACAGTCCCACCAGGGATAAAACTTTGGTTAAAATTTTAGAACACAGCCTAAGGTTAAAGATAAAAGGCAGAGTACCCCACAGCAGATTCCATTTAAGAGAAAATACTAGGTGGTCTAGAGTCCAATCAAATAGAAAAACTTTGGTGGCGGCATGTAACCACAAAAAAATCTATAAATAGGTCAACAAGTGGTGCCAGGCACAACAAACCCCGCTCCTCACAAATGTTTTAGTTCTTAATGGACATCTCCCTCTCCGAATGTGGGACTACGGGTTTGACCTTTCAAGGTCGCTCAAGGTCAAAGGTCATAATGCCATTTAGGAGCCTACATGTAGTTTCCTATCTGTCTACAATAGCAACTGAGTACTACATTTTTGGTGACCTTGACCTTTGACCTAATTTCACCGAAATTTCATGAGATCTACTCTGGACCACCCCGCACCTTTCCTGTAAATTGGTCCAGTAGTTTTTGCTTAAAGTTGCTAAGAAACATACAAACAAACAAATCGACCAAAAACAATGCCCTCGCCTCTCCCTTCGGGGGGCAGGGTAATAAAAACCACTCCACAATAAAAATACACCTGACACACAAAAACCTACAACAATATAAACCCATGAAACAATAAGATGCAATAAACAGGAATGACAAAAAGGCATTAGAAGAAAATTCTAATATATGGGCTGTTAAAAGTTCTCATTTAATTTTTATTGTATTATTACTAAACTATGTGTAAAAAAAACTGCAGATAATCTAGACTTAAAAAAATAACAATAATAATAATATACAGTTTCCAGTTTAGACATGTAATAGGTTGTGGAATAAAAAGGTTTAATTTAAAAGTGTCTTAAATCAGGTACCAGCTGGGCGTACGGTGGAAAGTCATTAACACACACACACACACACACACACACACACACAGGCCTGAGGCAGTGGATGGGGAGCGATGTTTTTGTTTCCTTTGAGAAAGTCCCCATGTACATGTTCTGGTGAGCGCTGTGGAAGTAAGTGTATGTGAGACAGTGGAAGAGGTCTGGAGGAAGGTCCGGGTCCTGTTTCTCCACCTCGGGTACAAACGGGGTCACTGGTCCTATGGGGTCCATCATTGAGGCCTCTTGGTGTTGTGGTCCACAGCCTCTCAATCCACAGTTTCTCTGTTCTCTTTCTCTATCTGGTGGTCCAGCTGACATTAGCTTCAAGTTCCCAGATGGTGAGGAGGTCAGTGGAGAGCTGCTGAAGGTGGGTGACTAGGAGCCTGATTTACTAAAATTGCAAATAATGGGCACAAATTTGCTTGCTTGCACCAACAAATGTGTGTGCTATTGATGATCAACTAAGACAACAGGTGCAAAGTCTTAGTCTGCCCTATTTTCAATAAGGATTTTACGTGCGCTACTGGTTGTCGTCATGGAGACAGTATGCTTTAAAACTGCTCTGTGATACGCCAGCACTAATGGCAACACTGACTGGAATGATCCAGATGCAAGAAAATGGAGGAATTTAGTCATAGAAGGTATTGCATGACTCCTCCTTGTGCCCCAGATCACTCCCTAGTTCACCTCCGCCAAAGGCGGTAAGGTGTATGTAACGATCGGCATGTGTGTGTGTCCGTCTGTCTATCTGTCTGTTAGCAGGATTACGCGAAAAGTTACCGATGGATTTTGATGAAATTTTAACTGGAGGCCACAAATAGTCCAAGGAAGAACTGATTAGATTTTGGTGGTTCTACTCCCTCTCTTTCTCTCCCTAATTACCTCTTTCCCTAATGAGGCACTCCCTTGACAAACAGATTTCGACCAATAACTCGAAAAGTTATGGATGGAAATTGATGAAATTTTCAGGAAATGTTGATACTACAAGGAACAAATGATTATGTGGTGGTTGGGGGGGGGTCTGCCTCGGCGGAGGTGTGCACTCTCCGAGTACTTTTCTAGTTCATCTAGAAGTTCTACAGTGGCATTGTAGGTAGGACATATATTATTTTTTCTTCCGACATTCCAAAAATGTTGATGTGATCAGAACAGATTGGTTCTCTATGTTGCCTTTTGGTTGGGCCTATGCCGCGTCCTCACCATAACTGCAGCCAGTTTTGCGTAAAGCGGTGCCAGTTAAACCCTGCCTTTCAGATGTGATAAACATAGATGCAAACTAGGGGATGATTTGGAGCCAGTCACACAGAGGAGTCATGCAATACCTTCTAGGACTAAACGAAACAGACGCACATTTTTACACATGCAAACCTTTAGTAAATCAGGCCCTTAGAGCGTTGTTAGTCGTGTCCGTCTGATATGATCGAATATTATCTAGTCAAGATTTTCTGTGAAATGTAGTGATTTGTACTGTTATTATCCGTGTAAAGGTGTGTTTTGGACGTTAACTGGTTTTATGGAAGAGTGCATGTGTGTCTAAACCCTGGTGTGGAGGAAATAGACCTGGTGTTTGTCTATTGTGTATTTGAGTTTAATGGATCGGTGTTGGTTGTTGAGTATGTGGGTGAGCTACTGAAATGTGTGATACTGTGGGGCCATGCTTCAATGATGTGTTTATCTGTCTGTCAAAAAAGAAACAAGGAATCTTTATAAGAACGGGTTAATGTTGAATGTTTAGTTAGGTTCATTTATTTTAAGGATAAGATTAAAAAAAAAAAACACAAAGAAAACTTCTATATCGATATGTTCAAAGTTCAATTTTACTGATGTCAAAATATGTAAATTAGACAAGTTTAATTCACTCCCATCGTAAACTTCAGCTAATTTACAGTTTGGCATTGTCTCCAAAGAAATTCGGACAAACCGTCCAGTGTCTCGGGGGGGAGGGTGGCAACTCACTCACACTGTGTACAGTGGGGATGGGGAGCAGCGAACATCAACTGAGGATATTGTCAGACAGTGGGAGGAATACTCTGAGGAGCTCCTCAGTCCCATCAACATGCATTCCATGGAGGAAACAGAGCCAAGAGACCAGGAGACGGATGGACCAATCTTCGGGACAGAAGTCGCCAAGTCGCAATTCCACCGGAAGAGCTGGTGGAAGTGGCAGGGGACAGGGAGAACGAGAGGGAAGTCTGGGGTCCTGCTGCCTGGGCCCCCCCCCCCCCCCCCCAGACCCAGATAAGAGGAAGAAAATGGTACGGTACAGTACGGTACTTTATCTATAACCCCCAAAACATACAGCTTTTCTCTGTCCGTCATCCAGCTCCTCCATTTTCTCCATCTCCTCCCATTTCTCCACCCTCCATCACCTCCCATTTCTCCGTCTTCCGTCTCCTCTCATTTCTCCTCCCATTTCTTGTCTCCTCCCATTTCTCTGTCTTCCATCTCCTGTAATTTGTCCACCCATTTCTCCGGCCTCCGTCTCCTCCCATTTCTCTGACCTCTGTCTCCTCCCATTTCTCCGTTCTCTGTCTTCTCCCATTTGGTCTGTCTCTGACATGCCCTCTTCACTCCTCCGATCCTCCCTCTTCCTCCTCCTGGCTCTGCCTCCTCCTCATCACCTCCCTCAGACCCTCTTGGATCTGGTCCATGGCCTCCTGGTCTTGGTTCTGACGGGCCAGACTCAGCGCCTCCTGGTAGAAATGGACGGCCTCATCTAGCTGCCCTGAGGACACAGACACAGGTCATATTGACACCACAAACTAGAACCAATATTAACTCAAGCCAAGGAACTCAGATGTTCTCAGGCGATGGTGTGGTTCTGTCTACAGAACCAGAACCACAACAGAACTGGGCACAGACCCATATGTGTGTCACGCACCTTTGTGCAGAAGGATGCCCGCCATGTTTCCCAACAGGACATGTTGGTCCGGATGTCCAGCAGAGCGGCTCAAATCCACTGCCCTCTGGACTAGAACCAGAGCGTCTCCATGGCGACCCTGCAGATCCAAGATGGTGGCCAAGTCGCTCATCAGCACCAGAGTCTTATGGGAAATAAAACCACCATATCATCAGCACCTGCAGCTTCAGCCACAGTTATCGGAACCAGAACCACGGTTATCAATACCAGGACCACGGTTATTGATACCAGAACCATGGTTACCGGTACAGACATCAAAGCTTATTGTTCTAATAGTTTTGCTCTGTGCCAGATGTGTGAAGTGTTAGTCATGTTCTGAAGAGGAGAAACCACAACACAAAGATTTTGTCATTTCATCGACTCTTTTACAAATAGTTTAAAACCATAAATAATGTCTACTTTCTACAATTTCCACCCACGACCCAAATCCACGTTTAAACACCAAAGAAATACAAATATGACATTTATTATTTAAATTACACTCATCGATGGGACTATTTACTGTGGGCGTGTCCTCACCTGTGGGTGTGTCTCTCCCTGCTCCTGGGTACAGATGTTCAGGGCCTTCTTGTAGTCCTCTTCCGCCTGCTTAAGTTTATGGGTCGAGGCCCGGTACCGAGCCCGAGAGTCCAGACACAGACTGAGCAGGAGGCGGGTGTCCTTCCTCAAAGCCTCCTGTTCCTCTGGACACAGCAATGCAACAATCAGCAAAACAACACAACAATCAACAAAACAATGCAACAAAACAGTCAACACAACAACGCATCAATCAACGAAATAACACAACAATCAACACAACAACCCAAAATCAATAAAACAATGCAACAATCAACAAAACAATGCAACAATCAACACAACAACACAACAGTCAACACAACAACGCAACAATCAACAAAACAATGCAACGCTCAGCAAAACAACTCAACAATCAACACAGCAACAGGAGGTCAGGGAGGTGGAGACAGAGGACAGGGAAGGGGGGCGTGGACATCTCACCTGTCTGCTCGTCTCCTGAAGTGTCCTTCTCTAGTTTGGCCTCCAGAGACTCCATACAGAACCTGAATCCGTGCTCAGCAAGCTCCGTCCTCAATACATAAATAGACAGTCAATTCTCTGACCTCCACCCTCTGACTCCTCCCCATTTAACCTCCACCCTCTGACTGCTCCCCTATGGCCTCCACTCTCTGACTCCTCCCCTCTGACCGCCACCCTCTGACTCCTCCTCTATGACCTCCGCTCTGACTCCTCCCCACTGACTCCTCCCCTTTGACCTCCACCCTCTGACTCCTCCCCTCTGACCAGGTACTTCTTACTTGCTCTGTTCAGCATAGATGGTGGTGAGTTTCAGAGAAATCTCAATGACAGCGTTATCGTCCAGTGGCGTCCCATTGGACAACATGAAGCTCATGGCTGCTTTGAACAGCTTCTCCGCCTGAGGATGATAAAGGACAGGATATTAAAAGTCGATAAAAGACACCTCAGTCTGACCTCGGCGTCCTAGGTCTTCCACATAAATTATGTTACTTCCTGTAGAATGTGTGCTTCAGTACTTACATTGTCCAGTTCACCCTGAACGTAGGCCAGGTTCGCCATCTGAGGACACAGAGCGGTACACAGGGTCAAAGGTCAGGTGTGTGTGTGGGTGAAATGTGCAGGGCCTTACCAGGCTGTAAGTGTAGACGATGGCGTTAGTGTTGTGGGTCTGATGAGCCAGGACAAGGGCCTGATGGAAGAAAGACGAGGCCGTCTGGTGCTGCCCACGGTGGAGACTGAGCTGAGGATGGACACAGAGACAGGTGAGACAGGTGAGAGAGGAGACATGTGGGACAGGTGAGAAAGGGAACACAGGTGAGTCCGGTGGCGGAGCACCCACACTGTTACCTTGGCCTTCTTCAGCAGCAGGATCATCTCGTCCTCTTTCCTTTGGGCTTCGTCTCGCTTGTCTTCCTCACTTCTGCTGAACAGGGAGAAGGCTGCAGAGACAGGAGGTGGACAGGAGGACAAATGGACAGATGGACAGGTTTCTGACAGGTGGTTACTGACGTCTCATGGTGGTGTTCCAGATTTCAAACCATATCTTATCACATGGTTTAATTCAATAGAAACAAACGCACCAGCGGCAGCCCACAGTATGGCTCCGCCTCCAACTCCTCCTCCACATCTCTGTGAGTTCTGAAGTTCCCTCGCCGTTACCCAGCATGCCGAGCACTCTCTGCTCCGTCTGTTATATGAATGTAAAGAGAATAAAAGCACAAAAATACAGAAGAGTGAAGGGGTCAGCGACGATAGGGAACCAGGCAATGAGATGACGGATTCAGGGAAACATGACATCATTCAACCAATCAATGATCGATCATAAAACGCTTTTAAAACAAGCAAAACTAGGAAAGAACATTGACAATGACTGTTTGACTTTAAATTTGTGGGATGACGTTAATGCCTTGGAGAGTTTAATCAAATTAAAATGGTCAGAATTAGCACTGAAACAGTAAAAAAAGTTTACAAAAAATAGACAATTAACAAAAAAATAACAAAATACGTTTTATATCAATGATATGATCAATGAACGATTGAATGATGGAATAAAATCAAGTATTAAATCAAGAGAATTAACCAAAAATCTAACAAAACTAAACATTAAATCCAGAAACGTATTATAAAAACTCAGATTAAAAGTATTATAACGATTAAAGAAAAGAAATCAAATCAATAAAATAAACAAATTAGAAGCATTAAAAATGAACTGAATGATCCACAGACTGGGACGGTTCTGATCCAAATGACAAATAAACGGATGGAAAATGAATCCGTTCAGGAGTTCAAACTGGAATAAATCCGGAGCTCTGACCTGTGCGAACCGGATCCGAATCTGGCAGTGGACCCGAACCTGACCAGAGTCCGACGGAGGACAGACCGGAGCAGAAAGGACGCCGCCATGTTGACTGTTTACATCAGAAACGGAAGTCACATGGTGCCAGCGGCCGCCTTCAGAATAATAATTTTCATTTTAACAAACACCTTTCACAATAAACTTCTTACAGCTTCGGCATGATGATGTCATTTGGACATTTTATATTTCACATTTTCCTTCACTTTTAATTGGTATGTGTTAATGTACAATTATTAGTCTGAACTATCCTAAACTAAACTAACCTAAACTACCTGCTGGGGATGTTTGTCCTCATTCAGTCTGAATACTAACCCTAAACCCTAAGCGCTTTAATGTTTCAGACTCATAACAGATTAGACACAAACTGAACAGATTTAAAGTCAAAACAAATATTTCACATGTTCAAACCTGTGACATGAAATATGTTGAAGAACAAAGAACCAGAAACAGCTCTCAGTCTGAAATATGATTCATGTGGTGAAGAGAAGACTGACTCCTCGACATCAGGCAGGTTCATCCCATCTGTTTCTGTTTCATGTGTTCACGTCACATGAGTTCTGATCATGACCATCGATCAAATCTATGTCCAAACTGAGTCAGTCTGGGATTCAACCACAAATAAGAACCAACCAATCAAATCCTGTTTTTATTGAAATAGTCAGATTAATTTATTCCAGACTTTTATTGACACACAGATCCAATCAAACCCAGACAGAGGCTTCTGTGGTTTCCATTTCCAGGTGGTGATAGGTGTATCAGGTCTAACCTCCACAGGACGGTCGCTCCATTGTTGGACAAATGGTGGAATTTACACAGGAAGCATCAACCAACTGTCAAAACCAGGAGTTCCTTGGAAGATGGCAGCATTAATATCCATGGTACAAATAAAACCAAATAAACATGAAGAACATGAAGAGTGACCAACGAATGGAGGACAGAAAACTGGTCGACTCAAAGCACAAGGAACTCCTGCTCATGTTGCACAGGATGACACGCAATAAGATTTCATCAGCATCGGTCGTTTCATAATTTCAATATGGATAAAAATGGTAAAAATATAGAAACCACATCTAATTTATTTATTCATTTTTTATTCATTTATTTATTCTTGTAGTTTCTATGTCTTCTAATTATTCGTTTCTGATTACGGTGTCTTGGAATGTCTGAGGTTCTGTATATTCTTGGCATATTCATATTTTTTGTATGTTCTATTGTTCATACATGCATTCTTCAATAAAAAAACCCCCAAACCAAACCAAACCAAACCAAACCAAACCAAACCAAACCAAACCAAAACAAAACAAAACAAAACAAAACAAAACAAAACAAAACAAAACAAAACAAAACAAAACAAAACATAGAAAGTGCAGAGTACATCCGGGTCTTTACCCTCCACTCCTGCAGGTGGCGCCGTAAACCCCCAGTAGAACCCAGATGAGGAAGCGGGCCATCAGTTAGTGGAGCCCGGATCATCATGGCGGATCTGAACCGACAACTCCAGGAGTATCTGGCCCAGTCCAAAGCCGGCGGGGCCAGCACCGTGTCCCAGTCCAGCTCCAGCACCACGGTGGACCTGGACGGTGCCGACCCGGTCCCCGGCAGCTGGTTCGGCCGGTGGTCCAGCCCGTGGCCCGGGAGCCGCGGCGGCGGTCCGTCCGGACAGAGCTCGGGCGGAACCAGCAGCTTTTCATGGCCGTGGTCCGCGGAGCCGGACCCGTGCCTGCCGGGTCTGAGCCGGCGGCAGCGGCTGGCGGCCTCCGGGGTGTGCGCCGCCTTCTCCGCGCTGTGCTTCGGCCTGTCGGCTCTGTATGCGCCGCTGCTGCTGCTCTACGCCCGAAAGTTCGCCCTGCTCTGGTCGCTCGGGTCATTGTTCGCCATCGCGGCAGCGGCGATTCTCCGCGGACCGAGCAGGATGGCCGCCAACCTGCCCACGTCTCCCGGGGCCGCGGTGTACTTGGTAGCCCTGGCAGGGACTCTGTACGCGGCCCTGAGCCTCCACAGCACCGTCCTGACGGCGCTGGGAGCCGCCTTACAGGTATGGCTCGGGTCTGGGGGTCTACCAGGGTTAGTACGGGTCCCAGGCGGTCTAAGAGGGTCAGTACCGGTCCCGGGGGATCTAATGGGGTCTAGAATGGTCCCAGGAGGTCAGGTCTAGGGGGTCCACATTTAACAGGGTGGTGATTCTGGTCTCTAGTCCATGTTTAACAGGGTTGTGGTTCTGGTCTCTGCAGGTCGCTGTGATCCTGGGCGCCTTGGTGTCACTGCTTCCTGGAGGCGGAGCTGGGATGCGTTTCGTTGGAGGGATGGCAGCATCTGCTATCAAGAGGACGGTGACCGGGAAAACCATGCCCATCTGACCCAGCGGAGCGGAGGACTGAGACGCTGACCAGAGGCGGGGTCTGAGACCCCCGGGGCTGCAAAGGGGTCTGGAGGCCCTGGATTCCAGAGTGGGTTTAGGTGAACATGTGATCAATCCGTGGTGATTATGGATTATCAACTGACGGGGTTAATTCCCGTCTAATGCTAGAGTCAGTGTGTCCTGGACTCTTCAGGGGTCATGAATGCACAATGGACCAAACGGAGGTTGCTGACCTCTGACCTCCAGGCAGATGCATCTGAGGACCACACCTGACTTTTCTGCTTGTTTGAATCCGTGAGGCATTTGAGCGCAAGAGGAGAAATAATAACAGTTGGCTGTTTAGCCTGAAAGACCTCATTCTATATGACCTTTGACCTCTGCTGTCAGTGGGGTCGTTCAGCAGGTTCTGGGGTCAGTTCATCACGTGACCTTTGGCCTCTGCTGTCAGTGGGGTCGTTCAGTTCATCATTAAAGTTGAATCAAACAGAGTCTGGTTGGTTTGTCCTTCAGGTGTCAGATGTTTAGTGACATCTGGTGGTGCAGCTTCACATGTCGTCTGTCCAGGTGTTCATGGGAGGTGGAGTCCTGATGAAAACATACCCATGATGCCTCAAGTCAGTTCCCACAGGGTTAACATTGTCCTGATCAAAGACAGTCTGTGGACCCATTGAATTCAAGTGTTTCTTTTCTAACAGGGGACTGGGATATAAAACAAAAATGACTAATGGCAGAATAAAGTTTTATATTGGTTTGAATACCATTGCATTGGTTAGTTTGGGTTCAGTTGTTATCTATGTTTCCAAAATGACTCACAGATGGTTTGGACTGAATTTATATCAACACTGATTTTTAAAATTTTTTAGCCATGACTCAGAATTTAAACGCTCTACTTCTAAATTTATAAAATATTTTCCTGCTCTGACTGTAAATAATTTTCTACCACAACTAACGATCTACTTTCATCCCATCTCACCGAGGAAGAAAAATCTACCATTAAACTTTAAGGAAATATTGATGTTTCTAAACTATATTGACATAAACATTGGAACACATGTCTACAGCTGTAAGATAAGATGTCCTTTTCATGAGGATCAGACAGAAACATCAATATTTGTTGTTTTTGTTACATATATTTAAAATTAAACTGAACAAGAAAAAATGAGCAAAAAATTACTGAAATGAAGTAAAAAGGAACAAAAGCAGCCAAAGTGATCAATAAAATTAATAAAAATTGACAAAAATAAGTAACAAGAACAAAAAAAGCCACAAACTGAACAAAATTGAAGAAAATCTAATAGGCTAATGTGTTTAATCAGTGACACTAGATTCAGTTCATCATAGATTTTGCTGGAAAAACTTAATATAATTTCCTTAAAGTTTAATGATAGATTTTTCTTGGTCAGTGAGATGTGATGAAAGGAGATGGGTAGTTGTGGTAGAAAATTATTTACAGAGGAGGAAAAATCCTAGAAATTTAGAAGAAGAACATTTAAAATTATAGTCATGGATTAAAAACAAAAAAAACCCCAATGTTGATATAAATGAAATCCAAACCCTCTCTGATATGACGATGTATTATAGCCTCATAAAATAAAAACACTATGAGAATTAAGTCATTAATTTATGAGAATGAAGTTGTAGTGGAAGAAAAACTGAATTTAAGGAAAATAATGTACTTTTATGAGATTGAGGTTGTCATATTTTGAAAATAAATTTGCAATATTCCGATTAAAAAGTCCTAATTCAGAAATCCTAAGCCTGGTGGATGACAGTTTCCAGTTACAGCGCCAGCCCTGCAGTTCCTCCTCCACAAAAAAGGCAATTTGCTCCAAATGTGTTTGGTTCTTGTGACGAAACAAACCCAAACGTTTGCAAACTGTCTTCAAAGTCCTTCAACTAATGCTAATGTCTTGATGGTGGGCGGGGCTAATAGGCTCAGTATTTGGTCATGCGTAAACTACAAATGAAAGTAGAACGTCATGTTCCAAGTTCTCCATTATGTGATGAGTGGGTACGACTTAATTCTCATAATGTATATTTTTTTTAAATTACATTAGTCTTTACATATATATATATATATATTTATTATATGTTATGGTTTTATTCTTGAAATATGACATAAAAGTGTGACATTTTCATTAAATATATATATATATTTTTTTTTAACTATGACTTTCTCCTAAAATTATGGGTTTTATCTATATTTCACGACTTTATTCTTGTAGTGACAAGTGTTTATGTGGCGCTAATACAGCATCGTAATTTTGGAAACAAAGATAATTTCAACCAAACTAACCAATGCAATGACACTGATCCCAATATAAAACTATATTCTGACATTAGTCATTGTTTTGGATCCCAAACCCACTAGAAAAGAAACACCTGGATTCAACAGGTCCACAGACTTCTGTCCATACAGTGAATGATTGATAACCTATAAATAATAATCCATATTTGTTTTATTGTGAAAAAAGTTAAATTACATTATGAAAAAGTGAATAAACTGAACAAACTGAAATGTCGTCAGAAGAATCAGTGTAACTGGCCAAACATTCAGCATCCATTTATCATTTATCCATGTACGTTAGAACGTCCAGATCGCAGCGGATCTATAAATACACAAAAGATTTAATGATTTAGAGAAACATGAACACAGTAAAAGATTTTTTTTAAAAAAAGCAAATATGAAAAATAAGAACAAAGCACACAAAAATGTGAGAGACAAAATGTTAAAATTACACGGATTATTTCTCTTAAGACATTTCAGGTTCACTTTTATTGAAAAAAGTTTATATTTGTCATTATCATTTGTGTTCTTATTGTATTGGTTCTGATCCACTTTAGATCAGCTTGGTCTGAATGTGGAACCTGGACTAAAAGGACTCGTACATCCTTAACTATTCACATCTTTAGTGTCATTTATGCATTTCATGGGCAGGATTAGACCTTTTGGTGGGCGGGACTACTGCTCATCTTCATAACGTAACTAAATGTGAGTTTTTCCACCTGAAAACATTTTGTGGTCATCAGTGTTTCGAGGTGATTATTGAGTTTTTTGTTCCCCTTTGGGCTGAATGTGGGACCTGGACATAAACCACTTGGATGTCCCTGCTGGACTGTGTTAGACTGGATCTGGATGGTCTACAATGTGACACTGAGTGGGAGTTTGAAGTGTGAATCTTTATTGTCCATCAGTGAAAACACAAAAACATACAAATCTTTTACAAAAGCAACGACCGACACAGAGTGACACGGCATCCGTCCTAAAAGGAGGCGGGGCCACACAGAGACTCATGGGACATTAAAACACGTCTGTTCACCACTGAGATTGTCTGTTGGGGTCATGTGACCACAGTCCATCTCCACAACAAACCAGGCACTACCGGCCCCGGCTGCCCCCCCTAGGTGCTCCTCTGAGTGGTGGTCCTCCTCTCCTGGCTCCGGGTCCTCCTCCAGGACCCCAACCCCCCCGTCCGCCACGACCTGATGGACCAAAACTGCCGTCATCCCTGGGAGGACGAGCTGCAGGATGGGATGAGAAGATGAAAGTCCAGCAGTTAGCAGTGGTCCAGAGAGTCTATTTAGCATACAAATGACTGATCTGACCAACATAGGCCTGCAGACCAACATAGGCCTGCAGACCAACATAAAACAATGTAGACCTGCAGACCAACATCTGGTCTAGTTCTAGGCCTGAATGTGCTTGGTGTTTTACCTCCGTCAGCTCCAGGAGAATCCCGGTCTCGGGGGTCTCCGGTACC
This sequence comes from Ostorhinchus cyanosoma, assembly GCA_029814465.1. Lineage (NCBI taxonomy): Eukaryota > Metazoa > Chordata > Actinopteri > Kurtiformes > Apogonidae > Ostorhinchus > Ostorhinchus cyanosoma. The sequence goes on from JAPTYQ010000010.1 coordinate 6,130,573, forward strand.
GGGGCCATCCTGCCAGGGGCGCTTGCGGGGGGGCAGAGAGGCCATGTCCATGCCCTGCAGAGAAGATGAACGCTCGCGTCCCGCCGGTGACGACCCATCATGCATTTGCTGCCCATCCCGGTAACCGTCGTGACCTGACGCAGAGACACAGGAGTCATTACTGGTACCGAGACGACGGAGACAAACTCCACACAAAGTCGGCTCTATTCTGGGTTTCAACACAACAAACAGCACGTTCAATGAATGAAGTTTAACTCACATTTTAAAGTTTAAAAAAACAAAAGAAACTATTCATTTGAAACCATTAGAGTTAAAGGAATCAACTTGCTAAAATGCAACAAATGTTTAAACCATTGCTCTGGACTTGTCAAACCAACTCTATGCTGGTCATGAGGCCCCAGGGGCTTGTGGGACACGTGGTTACATTCAGGTGGACTCTGACCTCCTGCTCTGGGTGGACCCCCTCCTCGTGTTGGTCTCCCTCGGCCTCCATTGTCCCAGCCTCGGCCCAGGTCTTCAGAGACGTCATAGCCCTCCTCCTGTCCTCCAAACTCGTCAGGGTAACCTCGACCTCCGGGCCGGCCGGGGCCACCACCTCTGAACCTGGAACAAACGGTCCAGTGAGTCACCTCCAAGGTTCAAGGTTCAGACCAGGACCTAAACGTCTGAATGTACTGTTGCCACTGGTCACAGATTCTGGACTAAAACCATAGAACTCTCAAGTGGACCAGGCCCTGGCTGGGACTCACCTGTCATCTCTCCGTCCTCTGAATTCTCCTCCATCACGGTTGAACCTGTCGTCAGGACCCCAGTTTCCACCATTCCCCCCTCCTCCTCGGTGGCCTCGTCCTCCTCCTCCCTGGTACCCTTGTCCAGGACCCGGTCCTGGTCTCCAGCCCTCATCCCGGCTGTGGAAGTCCTGGCCTCCATCAAAGTCCTGTTGCCCCCGTCTCCCCTGCTGGTTGTCCCCCCAGTAAAGCCCTGAGCCCTGGTCTGGTCCTCCAGGACCCTGGCGGTCTGGAGGTCCCATGTGGTGGTTGGGAGGTGGACCCCGAGAGTCTGAAGACAGGAAAAAGGCAGGACCGAGATCATGTTAGACCTTTTAAAAAAGAGCTTAATCAAACCTCCACTGTTCTAGAATCAAGACCTGCTCAGGTCAAGGATGGGGATCGAGGCGATCAGGACTGAAAACATAAACACTTTACACTTAATTTACTGAGATCTGAATGTACAATCAACAGATGACATCCAGTACTGTGCTGGCTCTTACCTTTGTTGTTGGGCCCCTGTGGCCCCATGCCATGCATCATCGGCCCTGAGTTCTGACCCTGCAAAGACCATTGAGTTAGTGTCAACGAAGGACTAAACTAAACTATAGGGTGCTGTCATCACAACCTGGATCCTGTTCTGGTTCAGTCTGCTCACCTGGTGCTGCATGTATGGGGGCCCCTGCATGTTCCCATGGGGCCCCTGTATGTTCCCATGGGGCCCTTGCATGTTACCTGGGGGTCCCTGTATGTTTCCTGGTGGCCCTGGGGGCCCCTGCATACTGCCCATCCCATAGTTGTTTGGCATGTTGCCATGTGTCCGAGGTGGGGGCCCCATCATCCCACCCTGCAATGGCCCCTGGGGGCCCATTATGTTCCCTTGGGGGGGCATCATGCCCCCCTGAGGTGGGGGCCCCTGAGGATCCCTTGGACCCATTCCTCGTGGAGGGGGCCCCATCATTCCACCGGGGGGCCCCTGCATCCCTCTGGGTCCAGGGCCCATGTGAGGTCCTTGGGGGCCCATGTTTCTGGGAGGACCAGGATGTCTCTGCATGTCCGGTGGTCCCATCATTCCTTGCGGGGGCCCCTGGTGGGGCTGGGGTCCAGAAGGAGGGCCCATCTGTCCGGGGGGCATGAAGGGGGGCTGCAGGCCTCCGGGGCCCATTGGGGGCCCCATGGTGTTGGGCATCTGCTGAGGGGCCATGTTGGGGGGGAAACCCTGCTGTCCAGGCGGTATGGGGCCCCCTGGACCACCAGGTCCCCCAGTGCCGGGGAATGGGGGCATCGTGCCCTGAGCCTGTGAGGGGCCTATGCCCCCCTCCGGGTTCATCTGGTTCATCCGGTCCATCTTTATTTGCTGCACAAAGGAACACAAGAGGATGAGTTCAGCATCAATACTTAGGTGGTCTATAGTGTGACCGGGGTCAGGATTCTCATGACCAAGGGAACTAGCTGAGCTGGACTGTCCATTTGAATGAAAAGCACAATGATGACATTTGATTGGATTCTATTTTTTGTTCTGCTTCAGTTTAATAATAAAAGATGAGCCTGTTGAACTAAACTGATTGTGTTTAGTTGAAACATATTGAGATTCTTCAGAAATGATTTAATGTCTCAAATTATTCCAGTGTTTGTTCATCTGTTTAACACTTCACTGTAATGACTGGTTAAATGCACACGTGTTTTATTCTGACTAGTGTGTAAAGTGTCATGATGGATGACTCTTCATCACTGATGAGTTCTGCCTACAGGTGCACAGCGTCACCTGAACCGGCCCTCATTGGTGTTGGTGAAAGGTGTTTCAGTGCGCCTCCGCTGCGTCTCTCACCTCCAGCAGCATGGGGTTTGTGTACTGCAGCGCCGCCATTTCTTGCTCGATCTCTGCCTGAGTCTTCTTCTTCACCTCCACCTTCTGCTCCACCTTCCTGTCTTTGGACAGATCTGAAGCAGGGGGCATCATGGGTACTTTGTTCTCGGCCCATGCCTGCAGAGGAAGAGGGCGTTGGTCACCAACACCACAACTGGTTCTATGCCTGTTTAGGTGTTCATCAACCAGCCACTCACCTGCTGGAACTGAGCTGGGATCGGTTTGGCGTATGGGACTTTCTTCTGGGGGACCTTCTTCGCGTCTTTTCCCATGACCTCATCCACTCCCCAGTCCAGACCCGGGATCGTCATCTCCACCTCAGGAACTGCCTCTTTACCTGTGGACACCACACCTGACATCACACAACTTCAACATGTATGAGGCATCAATATTCCTGGTTTAGGAATACAAAGGAGTAATGGTCATTTTAAGGACCTGATGGGTGCCATTTTGAAAATGGGGCCTTTCTTGGTGTCAAACATTTGTAAACTTTTAGTATGTTTCTAAGTACATCTGATACTAAATCACTGATAAATCTTTTGTTAGAATTTTTTGGGGGTCAAGCCATATTTGCAGCTGACTATATAGAGTGTTTTCAGCTCTGTATTAAAATCTGGGACCTGAGGATAAAACATCAAATGAACCACCACCATGAGGTAAAAGCCTAAGTGGGCTGGTGGTGGGGCCTGGTGGACTTACTGGTCTGCTCCTGCTCCATGGCGGCCTTCAGCTGCTCAGGGATCCCCATCCCTGGGATCGAGGCCACGCTGTTTGGCTCCACGTCATCTGAAACCAGCGTTGAGTTACTTTATCCACCTTCACATTGTAAAGTGTAACCTGTTCTACACAAACGTGTCCTCTGTGGCTCACCATACTCCACGCCATCCTCCGACATGCCCGGCAGCAGGTTCAGGTTGTAGCGGTCCCTCATCTTGTCCCCAGGACGATTTCTGGTCCAGAATTTACTGAAACACAGCAAACAGAGTTCAGGCTGCGTCAGAGGGTCCTACAATCAGTGACTGAATGAGGTGTGAATCTGTAAAGGAGGCGGGTCCCCTGAAGTCCATTTACTGAAACTGTAATGAAACAATAAACATCCACCTGCACCGGGTGGCTTGGACTCACCTGGTGTGGTCGTTGGATCCGGAACACAGGATGTGACCCAGCGGATGCCAGGCCAGACTCCAGATCATCCCCTCATGAGCCATCTCCATCCCCCCGACCTCCTTCTCCACTCTGAAACCAGACCAACAGGCGGGGCCAAGTCAGACCAGACAGAGACCACATTCAGCATTAGACAAAGGGTCCACATCCGGTCTATGTCCAGTCCACTGCCAGCCCAAGTCAGGTCCATGCTAAGTCCGCGTCAGCTTTACATCAGGTCAGCTCTACATCAGGTCTACTGCATGTTTGGGTCTTACCCTGCGTGCCAGAACAGCAGAGATCCGTCAGAACCTCCACTAGCAAACAATCCCTCATGGACCGGATGCCAGGCCACGGCTGAAAAACAACAAGACATGTGACATGTTAGATCAAGTCATCCCAGAGGGAGCTGAACCTGGCTTAGACCCACCAGATCCTGTACCAGAGATTATCTGAACATGATCACCAAATGCGCTATGGATGTCTGTCCTCAACTTGGACAGATCTACTGGTCCATCAGAGAAGTCAAATGGACACGTGAAGCATGTATGTTTGAAGTTTGACAAAATGGTCCCAGTCTAGACTCAGGTCCCAGTTCTGGTCCAGACTCACCTGTGGCCTCCTTCTTGTGTCCTCTGAAAACCTGCAGCTCCTCCTTCAGGTTCCTGATGTCAAACAGTTTACAAAGGTGGTCACGTGACGCTGTCAGTAGCCAGTTGCCGTTCAGGTTCCACTTCACCTCCATCACTGTGTTCTTGTGGGCGTGGCTAAGCACAGAGGCCAGAGACACATCAACATGATTGGCTAAGCAGCAGGTGAAGGTATTAGGCACTCATATGTTCACTCACAGTGTAGCCAGACTCTGTCCAGTTTTCGGGTCCCAGAATTTGATTGGCTGTTGACTGTCTTTGCTCCCAGAAACCACCAGGCCTTTGGTTGGATGCCAATCGACACACTTAACATCTGCACCGTGACCTTTAAATGCAGGAAACACAAACTCGATCATCATTCCCTGGGCTTTGTTTTGTGTCTGTTGGCAGCGTTCAGATGTCATTGTGGTGTATTCAGGTGTCTTTACCTCGGAGGATCCTCTCCTCGTGGCAGCGCAGGAAGTCCCAGATCCGAACTGTTCCGTCATCGGAGCAGGTGGCGAATTTATTATCAGTAGGAGAAAAGCTGAGGAAAGAAGGAGATGGTTACCATGGCAACAGCATCATGCATCAGGTCCAACTAACGTCTTGAAAACAGCATTTACATGATTCTGTTCTTTGATTATGACATCATTCAAATCCAACCATGTACAACATACATTTCTTCATTTTCACCTCAGACCTAAAGCTGATTTCAACACCAACTGGTTGAATCCTGAAGGAACGTGTTGTGGTTTGACACTAAGCTGTAGTTACTTGAAATATTATGTGCTGTGCACTTTTAATCCCCCCCAGCCAAATCTAGTGTAAGATTCTGTTGAAAGTCCCTGCCCTATAATTTAGATTAGATTGTTCTTGTATAAAATTTTACATATCTATATGTGAAAGTGCTCTGGTATTATAACTGCACAAGGCCACTGGACCTGGAAAAATTAAGTCAAAGTGACCTATTTTTAATATTCTTCTGCTCCATGCCAAGATGCATCCACAGGAAAAATGTGATGCAGATATCTGATTGCATTCATCAGATAATGAGATTATGTCGTTGAGTGGACGATGACAAAATGATTACAATACCCCTTCGGCCAGATTTTGGTTCTCAGTCTTTTTCTGTCGTCCCCCCTTTTTGGAGGTCTAAAACTCTCCAGCCCCCCTCCCCCCCAACAGTATTATAACAATGGTGTAATAACTTTTATTAAAAGAAGCATCAACATTGCAACAATACTCTTTGCTTTTCCTTGGAAATTTTTGTTCAAATTAAAAATTATTTAGATTTTAGCTTGAACAATACAAATAAACTCAACCAGACTGCTCTCTGAGACAATGTTTTTCAAAAATAAAAATAGGAGATGTGCAATTATCTTACAATTATGACAATAAAGTAATTTTTTTAGAATAGCAAAGACATTTTGGTACCAAAGATGAACATTTGGACAATATCAGTGGATTGATCATTGCACACGTTCCCATTTCACATCTCACAATATTAAAGTATAAACTGTACAAAAACACAAACATGTCCCATGTTTCTTTTCCGGTCCAATCCTTGTCCATTCTTCTAAACTCTTTGTCTAGTCTAATGACAGATTGACAGGTGTGTGGCAGGTTCCCTTTCCGCAGCAAGATCTGGAAGGATCACTGTGCACAATGACCAATGAAGTCAGAGAATTAAATCAGGTCAAATCCAACCATTAGTCTATTGTACTGACCCTGGAGAAGGAACCGGAACTCATGGTCAGTCTGTGGAATCCATAGATCCTCTGTTCCATAAGTAATGCCTATGAAGTGGTGATGTATTTTTCACAGTAGAATCACATTGGTGAATTTGGATTTGTGATGGACAAAGGACAATTGTAAAGTTACAATTCATGTTTGCAATTCTTGCCCAAACGTATTCATTCATATTTTCATAAAATACACATGAGTTTTACGTATGATTTAACTAATTTAAGAGTTTACAAGTTATTTTTTCACAACTATAGACTAATATGCACACATTTCTATCTTATGTACATGAATATTTTGACACCAGCCTAACCCCATACAGGTCCCTCAGAACAAGGACAAATGGAGTCAGACACAAGAGCCGGTGTCAGACTAAAGACAAAAAAAACTAATGAATTATCCTGGTTTTCCTCCTGTACAATCACCTCCAATCAAGTGCAATAATACTGCTCTGCAGTAATGATGCAATGTTTATTCAATATATTTTCAAATTTAAATGCACTATTTTAATAGACTCGAGTTCAGAGACATACATACTGTTAATATTAATATTGTCTATTCATTTTTGTATGTATCATTTTTGTATCTTGTTTTTATAATTTTATATTCCCTCTATTCTTATTTTCTTAAGTAACATCCATTTTTTTTGGTTCACATGACTCTAGTTGCACAAAAAGGTCTTCAGTTTTCTGTGATATACCAATTTTGCTACACTTGAAAAACCATCTCTTGCAATCGCGAAAACGTTTCATTGTGTGTCTTACAAAAGGTCACGACTGTGACCCAACATGGGTCCAACCCTCTGCAACAGGGATGTCAAACATGTGGCCTGTGGGCCAAAACTGGCCGCTACAGGGTCCAATCCGGCCTTGGGATGAACTTACAAGGAAGATATTAACAAAGGTGTAAAAATGTGGTAAAAGACTATCATAGTAACCTAGAAATAATGACAACTGCAAATGTTCACTTCGTTCGAGTGTAAAAAAAGTTAAATATAACAATGTTTACATTTATAAACTATCCTTCAACAATAAAATGTGAATAAACTGAACAAATATGAACCTGAAATGACTTAGAATCAGTATAATTGTACCAATATTCTGTTACTTAATGTTTTGTGCATTTGTTGTAGTGAACATGTGTAAATGATTAACAGAGGTATATTAAATTTGTACTTAAGTAATTTCAGTTTTTTTTTAACACTAGTCACATTTTTAAAGGATAGTTTGCAGATGATTGTTTTGTACAACAGTGTATTAGGGCCAGATAAGAAAATAAAAACACTTGTTACTGAGAATAATGTATTTCGAGAATAAAGACATATATTATGTTGTAATTTAAAAACAGACAAGAAAAATATAATTTATGAGAATAAAGTTATACCCAATACCTGCCCACCATCAACACATTACCATTAGTTGAAGGACTTTAAAGACAGTTTGCACACATTTGGTTTTGTCAAAATAATCAAAACTAATTTGGAGCAAATTGCCTTTGTTGTAGAGAAGGAACTGAAAGGAAGTGGTCAGCTGCAGGACTAGTGCTGTAACCAGAAACTCATCAACAAGGCTTATGATTTCTAAATTATGACCTTTCATCGCACTGTTGCAAATTTATTTTCAAAGCAGATTTAGCTTGGACTGGGTTTAGCCTGGAGCAGGTTTAAATCAGACCAAGTTGAGACTGGAGCAAGCTTAGACTGGGGCAGGTTTAGTCTGGACCAGGTTGAGACTGCACTAGGTTTAGACTGAGCTGAGTGTAGTCCAGGCTGTGGACAAAGCTGACAGATGCTGACGTGTCCCACTGTCCATCACAGCATTTGAACAAAACCATCTTGGACCTGCAGTCCTCGTCTGTCTGGTCTTCTGTCCAACAGTCTTAATACCTACAGCTGGAACCACTGTGGGTCTTTGGGGTTTCTGTCACTTTCTCTGGATGGAAACACACTGAACCAGCGTACTCTGATGAAGACGGTGGTAATAAAGGTGGTGAACCTTGTGTCCTCAGTGTTGGTCATGTTTCAGCCTTTGGATGAGCTGACAGTAAAATTCATCACATTTTAACAGTAGCTTCACATGCTGTCCACACTAAAAACACCTGTACTATCAATCAATTAAATTTTATTTATATAGCAACACATCATAGATCTTATCTCATGACATTTAGAGCTGCTCTAAACCAGACTCCACTAGTGGTGGACAGGACCCTGTTCCAAACCCTGACATTGTTCCAAACCCTCACCCTGTTCCTAAATTTAACTCTTAATGGCTGTGGCTCAGTTAGTAGACTCCAAAGGGTTGGCGATTCAAATCCTCGCTCTGCACGTTGGAGTGTCCTTGGGCCTAAATTGCTCCCAGTAGGGTCCAACAGCAGCTGCCTACTGGAGTGTATGTATGTGAATGGGTAAATGTGAGGTGCTATACAAGTGCAGTCCATTTACCTGTTCCTAACTCTAACCCATATGATGATACAGATGGAAACAATAGGACAGTAATTTAATGTGGACTCACACTTATCTATTGCTGGATTAAAGGCGATTCTACACACAGTCCTCAGAGTCTGGGGGTTATGGGCAGAGCTACTAGTTTGTGTTGGTTAAAGGGACAGTGAAGCTATCATTGGTTCTGACTGAACCTGTAGGCGTTCAGGGACATGCATCCTGACCAGGAGGACCCTGAATCACACATGAACTGACATGAAGACATCCCTGCAGCGGCTGAACCACATCCCAGCTCCAGACTCCTTCAGCTGGTCCACAGCGGACATCTGAACCACATCCCAGCTCCAGACTCCTTCAGCTGGTCCACAGTGGACGTCTGAACCACATCCCGGCTCTAGACTCCTTCAACTGGTCCACAGCGGACGTCTGAACCACATCCCGGCTCCAGACTCCTTCAGCTGGTCCACAGCGGACATCTGAACCACATCCCGGCTCCAGACTCCTTCAGCTGGTCCACAGCGGACATCTGAACCACATCCCGGCTCCAGACTC
>JAPTYQ010000010.1:6143669-6163593 GCA_029814465.1 Ostorhinchus cyanosoma
GGAAGAGGGAAATACCTAAAACATGCAGGATACCGGCCCTTGAGGACTGGAGTTTGACACCTGTGTCCTAGATGTTCATTTGACCTGACCCTCCGCCATCAGAACACCGTCTACACTGGTCCAATGTGGAGTCTTACAGGGTTTTAGCATTATTTTGGTCATTTGCACTAGTTAAATGGCATCCTGTTGTGATGACATTGTTCTATTGATGCATCTATGTCCGGCTTGGACGGGTCCTGGGTTTTACTCACAGGTCAGATTTCTGTGGTCTGGGTCTGGCTTTGACTAGCTCTGGAGGGAAAGAGTCTTGAGACCACATTTGTTATAGTTTGATGCTGTAATTAAAAATCGATAAAAACAGCCATGACCCATTTATGGTCTGGATCCTAAACCATCTATGAACCACCACTGGACACCATCCCATTCTGGTCTGGTTCAGTCTGGTCCACAGCAGACTCATGATCCGTTTGCACAACCTACAAAAACAACTGTCATCTTTTATCTGAGATTGGGTTCTTTGTAGTGGTCTAGAACTCATGAGGGTAGAGGTCTGCATTGGTTGAGGGGGTGGAGGTGGGCAGGGCTTAGAGCAGCAGTGTGCAGTTGGTGAGAGAGATATGGAAGATTTATATACTTTTATCAGTGTTTTAGTGGTGAATTCTGTAAATAGTATATAATAGTGATAGTGCTGTTTTGGAGTGTTCTATTAGTGTGATTTGAGCTGTTATTGTGGAGTATCACTGTTTTTTCCCCACTGTTTTTCTCTGTATTGCTGGGGTTTGTATAGTTGAATTTGATCGGTAAGTTTCTATAAATGTCTGTATGTGTGTGTGTGTATATATATATATATATATATATATATATATATGTGTGTGTGTGTGTGTTTGTGTGTGTAAATTTATATGCAGATCTATCCAGGGTATGCACAGATGCAGTGTGTATTTGAATCAGATGATGGATGGGTTTTTTTTTTTATCAGTGAAGTGAGGGGCTCTGTCTACAACTAGACGCAAAGTGAACACAGACTATCACACAGGATCCAAATGACACCAAAGAACAAAAAAAGAAGGATACACAATGATCTAGAACAACTACAATGGATCAACACATGGAAAATAGAGGAATGTTTATTTATATAATCTCAGAAAGTTTCAACATTTACAGTTGTTTTTCATAAGAAATATGATAAAAAATTTAATTTTTTCGTATAACAGACTGTTTTCAGCATTTATTATGTATAACAAAGCTTACGCTGTCAGGGACCAACACCAAGGGTATATCACCCAAACCTCCCCCATCCTCTTTTATATATAAATCTATCTACTATAACTGTTAGATAATCAATACAAACTCAATTTGAGCTACATGGACCTGATAGTGGCAGTATAATGGTTAGAACCCATTTAACCCCTAAAACTCCACCTCGTGAATGAAAATTACACCATATGAAATCTGGATGGTAGACACAATATGGACATTTGGAAGAGCATCAGTATGAACCACATTTGATCTCAAGCGGCCAATTATTGTTTGATTTATATCCAAAAAACTAACTTTCAACTACAGCGCCCCCATGTGGACTTATAATACTCATAGAGAAGCTGACGTCCATAGGGTTCTTCTACTAGGGGTCCCCTATGTTGGTTATCAAGGAGAAGAAATCCAACCAAATCTGTCCTAGTTATCAACAAAACACCAAGGAGATCCGATAGAGGCGGATCCAGCTGATTCTGGTGGTGGTTGGGTAAAACTATTACATCCCTGAAACTCCATTTCAGGGATATAATAATGATAATTAATAAACAGATACTGAAAGTTAAGTTCTTCCTGAAAAACAGAATTGGCAAGAAAGACATTTTCTGACACTTTCATCGTAAAAGACAACATAAATACCTCTAGTCCTGTTCTAACGGGAGTCCTTAAAGGATTAAAGATGGAAGCAGGATGTTTGAACACTGAAGCGCTGTTTCAGCCTCATTACCTTTATTTGATGATGCAGCTGCAGACACGTCCACTCCTCTGACAAACGCCCAGGCATCTGCCTCTGACGCAAACTTCTTAAATGCCGCACAAGGAAACGTATCCACCTGACTCTTACATTCATCCCTGAAACACAGCAGAACAAGGAGAAGAACATGAAGAACAGAGACAACATGAAGAACAGAGAAAACAAAAAGAACATAGAGAACACGAACAGAGAACTATTCAATTGTCATATTGCATATTGATATTTTGTATTCTGCATAAAATTAATAAAAATATGTTTTTTAAAATGGTCTCAAAACAGATTAAAATAAATGTCCCATTGTTAAAACTCTGTACCGAATCGGACACTGGGATGTTTCCATGACAACAGCTTGTCAAAATTTACCTAGATTTTCGGCAGTGAAAACACAGTGAACCGGTTCCTCCACACAGGCTTAATGACACTGATGTTCGTACAATAAAAGCTGACGTGTGGTTGAATAAAGTCTCACCAGGTCTTGTAGACCCCAGGTTTGAAGCCTTTCCTCACTGCGTAGTAAAATGTGCCCTTCACCATGTCGTCCACTGCGCTGCAGACCGTCCGCCGAAGTCCCCTGAAAAACCCACTAATTCTGAACATCACTGTCCCTAGAACAGGCACCGCGGACTACAGCCGACAGAGTCCATGATGTGGATTTAGACAAAAACAGCAGTCTCTGATCGGCCACGTTTACTGACCGTTTTCACCGTCAAATACTGTAATTATCAAGCAAATTCAGCGGAAAAGTAGCTACACAACAAACACAAACACATGCAACTAAGCTCGTACTCTGTAGTTAGCCGATTAGCAACAAACTAAAAAAAAACACACACATTTACGCAATTCTGAATAACGGCTTTGCTTCTACTTAATGTCTAAGGTGACAACTTTTACGTTGGACGTTTCTAGATGAACAAAGTGGTAAAATTATTTTTAAAAACAAAAAAACAGGAGCCTTTCGTCCTCCTGACCGTACCCGGAAACCCGAGCTGTTCTAGTCTGGCTCTGCGCTTGTGTGAAAATACTACTTCCTGTCACTTCTGTCTGTCTCCAAATAATTTAACTCATTTGCGGCAGTCTTTTTTTATTTATTTATTTATTTTTATTTTTTTTTATTAAATTAAGATATCTTCATTTTAGTAGTCATGAATAACAACAACAATACTAATATTAATAATGAACATAATCATCAGACTGAAAATTGTCACGAAAAAAATGTGTTAAAAATACTGATTTCTATCAAGTTTCAGTGTATTTATTCCATAAAAACATAATCAATCAATCAATCAATTAAAATGATGAAAGAAATTATGTATAAATGATCAAATAAGTACAGTGTAAATAACCTCTTATTTGATGTCATCACAGACGGTCTGGGTTAGATAAAAAATTAATTAATTAATTAATTAATTAATAAAAAAAAAAAAAAAGAAAGAAAGAAAGAAAAAAGGGCTTGGTTATCTTAGGAGCTCGAGCCACAGCAACTTAAGCACTAACTAACGGTAAGCACTGGTAAGTTTTATCCAAACTGTTTAACAGTTGTTAAAGGCGAATAATTAAATTAATTAAACCACCGGTTAACAACCGGAACAAACTGATACTTGAGACATCATCGAAACTGTCGTTTATCTTCACTTTTAAGGGGCTTAAGCTGTTCTGTATAATCTGTTATCTGTTCTGTTGCTAACTGTTATTTTTTTTCTGTTGCTAACTGTTAGCTCCTGCGTTTGGAGGCTAATTTACCATCACTAACTTTAAGAAGACAACGGCGACGGAGGAACGACAATTATTCACCTGTATGTGTTTGATTTGGGTCCTGTTCAGTGTGTTAGCTTCAAGATGAGCATCAGAAGTCGCAGAAACCGGTGAGATTATTTAATTACCCTGTACAAATACATCAGACACCTATGCAAACCCATCAAACACCGGCGCAAACACATCAAACACCTGTATAAACACACTTAAAACCTGCAGAAACACATCAAACACCTGTGCAAACACACTAAACACCTGCACGAACACATGTACAAACACATCAAACACCTGCATAAATACATCAAACACCTGTTCAAACACATCAAACACCTGCATAAATACATCAAACACCTGTTCAAACACATTAAACACCTGCATAAATACATCAAACACCTGTACAAACTCATCAAACACCTGCCCAAACACATTTTTAAAACATAATTGACATGTCCATATACATCCATTGTTTTTTTTTTTGCATAAATCTAATACAGAGTTGGAGTTGGCTGTGAAAACTATATGTAACAACAAAATAAGAACACAAGGTGTATGAATAAAATGAGATGCATCACCATGTGAGATGAGTCATTCCTAAGGGAGAAAGTGCTGTGATTGGGCCTTTCATGTCACATGACGTGTGGTGTGTCAGTACAAAGGGCTGCTCCAGCTTCTGTGGACGTAAATACCTGAGTGGATGGCTTAAAGGGACGCTACAGAAGCCCATGTGGACAAAAGATGAGGTAACAGTCACTGCACCTCCCACTGATGATGATGATGATGATGATGATGATGATGATCTTCATCCACAGGATGAGAAGTTACTCAGATTAGTGAAGGAGGTTGGATCAAACAGCTGGTCTGCAGTTTCCCTTCACTTCAAAGTGAGAGGCTTCCGTTTGTGGACGTTCATTTGACTCCTGTTCTCACAGTTCACACAGTATCTGCTGATGTGTGTCAGGGTCAAAGGTCGCACGATGAGTGTCAGCAGAGGTGGCAGCAGGTGAAGAACCCAGAGCTGGTCAAAGGTCCATGGACACAGGAAGAGGATGAGAGGGTAAACACGATATACCCAGGGCCCGATCTGGATCCTGGTATTGATCCAGTCTTCACAGTGGGCTGTTATGTCACTCCCTGCAGGTCATTGAGCTGGTTCAGAGGTTTGGTGTGAAGCGCTGGTCCATCATTGCGAAACACCTGCACAGCCGGAATGGTAAGCAGTGCCGTGAGCGCTGGCACAACCACCTGAACCCGACTGTGAAGAAGACCAGGTGGACCCCGGAGGAGGACCACATCATCTGCCATGCCCACAGGATGTTGGGAAGTCGCTGGGCCAACATCTCCAAACTGCTACCGGGAAGGTAGGGAATCAGTCCCAAACATGGAAAACCACTCCTTTAATCCTGGTGGAAAATATGGAAAGGGCAGATGTGTGTAACAGTCTGTGTTTTTTCTCAGGACAGATAATGCCATCAAAAACCACTGGAACTCCACCCTGAAGAGGAAGGTGGACAAGGAAGGACACCTGCAGCAGCTGCACCTCCCCAACCCCTCCATCACCTCCTCTTCATCCTCCACAGCAGGGACACACTGGAGCCACAACACTGACGGCATTAGCACCAAGGTCAGAGGTCAGACACTCACTAGAGCCTGATGGCGACAGATGCTGACCACACCCTCTGATCCTCCAGGTGCACAATCCGTTCTCTGTCGAAAACAAGCCCCTGTGTGACCGCAGTGAGGGCGGACCCCAGCAAAACCACACCCACCTCTGCTCCATGTGCAGCCCTGCCCCCTCCTCAGACTTTGAGTCCCTACTGAGCATGTGTGAGCTGCAGATTCCTGTGGAGCTGATGCAGGAGGTTTCAGTTGGTTCTTCTCTGGCTCATCCACTCACTGTTTTTCTTTATTTTCTCTTTTTATGCACAAATTGAAAACATGACTGAAACCATGATAGATATTTCAGTTTGACTGTTAATCTCTTCCTCACAGAACACAACGAATTCCTGGATACACCCACAGGAAGTGACCTCACCTGTCACAGAGCAGCCAATGGGAGTGTCCATCTGTCTGGATGGACAGAACACCCACCTGAGCAGTAGTTTTGTAAGATACACACATAACAGTGAACATGTGTCCTCCAACTCTGACGCTGCATTCCCTGTTGTCAATAAACAGCTGCAGTCTCACTCAGTAGGAGTTAGTTGACCGGTCTACCTCTGGACCCACTCTGGTCAACATGGTCTGTATGGACCCAGCTCCCTGATCCTGCTGTGGTTCATGTTCTTCTTTTCCTTGTTCAGGTTCTTTTCACTTTTCTTCTTCACCTTGTCTTGACAGCCCCTGAAACTGAAGGAGCAGTTGATGAGCAGAGAGGACTCCAGCAGCAGCGGCCTGGGGGGGGTGCCGTACTCCCCCTCTGAGGTGATGCACACACACCATGTATCTGTCCTGCTGAGGACACACACGTCCCACCTGGCTCATCTATTTCCATCTGGGTTTGCAGTTCTTTAGTTCGTTGAGCATCGCCGACCCGAAGCCACAGTGTCCAATGTTCTCCTCCATGGCTGTGGGTCCCCTCGAAGGCCCCGACGCCACCTGCCACTACCACCGTCTGCACTGCACCAGCATGCAGGGCCACCAAGGGTCAGAGGTCACACACAGCCACCAGGGGTCAGAGGTCACACATAACCACTAGCAGGGGTCAGAGGTCACACACAGCTGCCAGGAGTCAGAGATCACAAATAACCACTACCAGGGGTCAGAGGTCACAGACAGCCGCCAGGGGTCAGAGATCACAAATAACCACCACCAGGGGTCAGAGGTCACACATAACCACTAGCAGGGGTCAGAGGTCACACACAGCCGCCAGGGGTCAGAGATCACAAATAACCACCACCAGGGGTCAGAGGTCACAGACAGCCTCCATGGGTCAGCGGTCACACATAACCGCCACCGGGGGTCAAATGTCACACACAGCTGCCAGGAGTCAGAGGTCACACATAACCACCACCAGGGGTCAGAGGTCACACATAACCACCACCAGGGGTAAGAGGTCACATACGTACAGCCGCCAGGGGTAGAGGTCGGACTCAGCTGTGATGCTCAGAAGGGTTGATTGTTTTTCAGGACGCCTCCAGAGATAAAAGAGAAGGTCCAAGTTCTGCTGAGGTCAACTCCTCTGACCCCAACGCCTCTGAAGACCAACAGCACACTCATGAGAAACAGCCCTGGCAAGGTGAGCCCCCCGTCCCTACATGTCACACCCTGCTGGTTGTCATGGTGACAGATGTGATCTGAGGTCATATTCACTGACACTTGAGCACTATTGGGACTGGATTAGTTTTACATGGGCACATGGGGTACTGCCACTTTACCACAGGATGCCGGCAATATTAATGGACAATTCACATGGATCAGAAATATGAGTAAATCTACCACAAGTGGGAGGACATCATTTACCCCTCCCACTTATGGTAGTTTTATCCAGTCCCAATAGTGCTTTACCATGACATCCACCCTGACGTCCCACTGTGATGCCCACTCTGATGTCCACCCTGAGTGTACTGATGTAACTTGGTTTGGACAGAGGTTTGACCTGGATCTTCTTTTGAGAGTCTGTCCTTGCCTGGAGAACTTCCTGATGTCTCTGTCCTGTGTCCAGCAGGTCCAGGGCTTCAGTCTGCTGAGCACCACCCCTCAGATCCCCGCCCCTCAGATCCCCACTCAGGCACAGGCCCAGTGTGCTGCAGCTCTGGGCTGTGGGGATATAGGCTGCTTCCCATTGGATGGACAGGTTGAGGTGTGGTGGTGCCAGCCTCCTGTGGGATACCTTCACACCTCAGAGTGTCCCACATTCAGACAGAACCCCTTCGAGGTAAGACCTGGAGTCTGCAGGACCACATCTTCAACGTGATGTGGTCTGGATGATAAAGGGTCTGCTTCCCCGGTTTTCAGCTCAGTGGAGAATTAGAGGTGGTGGTGTTCGGGAAATCAGACAACCAGAGGAGGACAGGTCCAGGTCCATATGGAGCCGTGATCCTCCAGGACCACAAACCCACCATGGCTCACGGCTCTGAAGACCTCCAGTAGGACTCTTTGAGTCCAGATCCACAGAGGTTTGGGCTGGTTGGTCCCAGCTGGACCAAGAGGTGGCACTGCTGAGGACCTTCACCAGCCTGATGGTCACCAGACGGTCCTGGTCCTGGTCCTTCGACAATTCATGGAAACAGAAACTGACAGATCATCAGTTACTTACATGAAAACAAAATATTCACGATAATCTGATTTTTTTGGTTTTAATCTGGTTTAATCCATTTTTTTCTGGTTTAATCCAGTTTTATGTGGTTTAATCTGGTTTAATCCAGTTTTATCTAATTTTATGTGGTTTAATCCAGTTTAATCTGGTTTCATGTGGGTTAATCCAGTTTAATCTAGTTTTATCAAATTTAATCTGGTTTAATCCAGTTTTATCTGGTTTTAATCTGTTTTTTTTCTTTACTTATCCAGTTTTTCTGGTTTTAACGAGTTTAATTAAATTTTATCTGGTTTAATTCAGTTTTATCTGGTTTAATCCAGTGTTTTTCTTTACTTATCCAGTTTTTCTGGTTTTAACGGGTTTAATTCAGTTTTATCTGGGTTAATTAAATTTTATCTGGTTTAATCCAGTTTTTTTCTTTACTTATCCAGTTTTTCTGGTTTTAACAGGTTTAATTCAATTTTATCTGGTTTAATTCAATTTTTTCTGGTTTAATTCAATTTTATCTGGTTTAATTTGGTTTTATCTGCAACTCGGTGTCCTTTTTCATAACGTCCAGTGTTTACATGCGTGTCTGTCCATGAACCTGGCATCTCGTCTTCTCAGTTTGTTTTATAGTGAACTTCAGGATGAAGCCACAGCGTTTTTCTTCTGAAACTGACAAGGAATCACGAACACCGTCGACAGCTTCTTGATTTGTTTGGCAGTAACTGGCTTCAATTTTGATCAGTAAACAGGACTTTCAAGTCCATTCATTTCAGTTGAATACACAAGTCACTATTTTACATATTTGATCTTTTTCTTGTGTGTTCACTGATTTCTAGATTTTAAAGATGTCCGTAAATTTGCCCTCACACAAAATATGGATTTATTGATTTCTTCATGTGTGACTGTTAATGTTTAATTATCAGGCTGAAGAGTTTTTCAGAATATGCTTATTTTTCTGGACTTACTGACTCTTCCACATACTGATCATTAGAAAGATCTCATATTTAAGTTGAATGTTTCAGGCTGAACCTGAAGCCACATTTTATTGAAAGATACATTTGTGATTTCATGTGGTTTTATTTGAGCTGAAGCTGTGATTTTATGTGTTTTGATCTTACTTGATCTGAAATATAAATTAAATAATGAAGGAGACGTGAACAGTTTGAACCATAAACGGATGCAGAACACTGACCTCAGACTTGGACCCGTGTGTCCTCATCAAATCTTTGATTTGAACCATGAGGTTTCATCCAGGATCCATGAACTGGATTCAGGAGTTCTAGACTAAACCCATTTGATCCCCTAATACCTGAGCTTTTCTTTCTTACTTTCTTTCTGAATACTAGATTTTGTCTTGAGCTCTGACCTATGTAATATAAATAAAACCACTTATTTCAGAGAGGGAACTGAATAAGTTGAAGGTCTGGCTTTATTCTGCGTTTTGTACCCGGTTCAAGTTGACAAACCTTAGTCACTTCAGTGACGAATGTCCTCAAATGTCCCCTTCTCATCTCTGTCCTCCACTTTGTTTGGCATTTATTCAGTTTCCAATTATTGATACTGAGACACAAATGGGGGGGGTTAGCCATCACAACATTATACATCACCCCCCCCAGTCAGTTAGAGGTCAGTTAAAGCTCAGTTAGATGTCCGGTCAGTTAGAGGTCAGACAAAGGTCAGTTAGATGTCCGGTCAGTTGGAGGTCAGTAAGTGGAAATCCACTGGACGTTAAAGATGAACATGATAAGGTCAGAGGGAACATTTCCAAATGTTCTGAGATCTACCAGCGTAGAACATGCAATACATAAAAGTGAAAGTGAGCTGAGGAGGATTTGACAAGAAACGGTCAGCAGTCAAATGGTCAGTGGTCAGCTCTGACTCTGATCCTAAACTCTGAGTCTAACCCTAAACTTGGTCTAATCCTAAACTCAGTCTAACCTTTAACGCACCTGTGGACGTCATGGAACATAGAGTGAGTCCAACATATGGTCAGGAAAGATACATCTGTGCTCAGGAAGGGAGAGGAACGTAAAAAACAGGTCATCCAAAATCAATATTCCATTCAAACTTTGGCTGAAATGTTTTTGAATTTCACCAACGAGACCATGATCACAGGTTTGAACATGTGACATATTTGTACTGACTTCAGATCTGTTCAGCTTGTATTGATTCTGTTATGAGTTTGGAACATGAAAGCTTTTAGGGTTAGGATTAGTATTCAGACTGAATGAGGACTAACATCCCCAAGCAGCTAGTTTAGTTAGTTTACGTTTGGTTAATTTGGTTAATTTAGTTTATGTTATACTTTACTTTAGTTTACACTAATTTAGTTTAGTTCGTTTACGTTAGTTTAATTTAAGTTGGTTACTTTACTTTTGGTTAGTTTAGTTTAATTTAGTTAGTTTAGTTACTTTACTTTAAGTCTGTTTAGTTTGTTTAGTTTAGTTAAGCTGCATTTAGTCTAAAATTCGTTCAATTTGTTGTTAATTTTGGTGACATTTTTATGTTACTATTATTATTATTATTTCTTCATCTTGATCTGTTTTGCAGCTTTTTTCTTTCGTATTCTTATGATCAGTGTGTTTTTATTTTAAATAATTTTATTATGCTTTAATTTATTTTTCCTTTTAATTTGTTTCTTATATCGATCGTTTAGTTTTGTTCATTGTGTTGGTAATTCTTGATCATTTTGTTTTCCTTGTTTTTGATCTCTTTTTTTGTTTTTTTTGTCTGAGTTTCTATGTAAAACTGATCCCGGGTCAGTCCACTCCAACCTACAGGGCGTTGGCCCTTTAACTCAAAGAACAACGTCACTCATTGGCCAGCCCAGTCACGTGACCTAGTTCTGTCCAATCACAGGGCTCTATGTAGGCTTGTCTCTCTCCTGACGGTTTGTGAACAGGAAGAACTGATATGGTTTACTTACTGCCATTTAAACCGCTTCACATCTGCGTGTTAGTGTCTTAACCCGGACAGAAACGGGACCAAGACCAGAACCAGTCTCTGGACCGGTCGGAGTCCGCTCCTCAGCCACCCTATAGAGTTTAGCGGTCAGCTCGGTGACTGACCAGAGGCTAGCCGCGTGCGTTAGCCGCTGAGCAAACAGGTGAGTGTCCTCCGGTAAAAGAAGTGACCGTTCAGACCCGGAGTCAAACAGGACGGAACGGAAACACAGAGCGGGATGTCCGGTCCAGTCCGGCACCGCCCGGGTATGGCCGCATCGACAGGTTCGGTGTCCGTTAATATGTCGTTAACGCTGCAAGTGTCCGTCACGGTCACGTAAGTGTCTGTTCAACACCGGCGCGATTATAGTCCAGTAGACACGAGTTCTCATGGAGGTCCTGATGCTAGTCCTCATGCCAGTAGGATGTAAAGGACATACTATGAATAAAACAATAAAATAATGTTGATGTTTTTTCACCACACGCAGAATTAAGTTTGGATTAAATCAAGGCTACAGTATCCTAACCATCAACATGAAGATGCCACAGTCATTCCCCTACAGCTGCCCTGAAAACCCTAGAACACCAGGAAGTACTTAGTTGTTCAGTTGTGGGTTTTTTGAGTGCTCTTTATCAAAAACTTTAAGGTACAACTATTACCTCTATATCCAATTCAGTCGACTCTTTCCATGGTCCAGGATGTATAGACTGGGAAAGGTTTCTCAAATTAAGCAGACCCACCACTACGCCATACAAGCAGTTTGTTCAAGAACACACATTCCCATGCAGTCACAGAGAAAAAGTTCAAAATTAGCAAAGACACACACACTTTCTATGTAAGAACATATATGAACACAAGGTATACATTACCTTTAATTCAGTGCCAGTTTTTATGTGCACTTCTAGATGATGCTGATGCCTCGCTTGTAATGAGGGGAAAGCAGACAATGAAAAAGCTGCAACATGTGCAGCACTTGATGGCAAGTTTCCAGAAGTACAAATGATCGAATGATGCATCTACGATGGAGATAAAAAAAATGTTATAGTCATAGCATAGACTTCAGCAGTACTAAAATAGTTTCATAGTCAGCACAGTCTTTGGACCTATACTGTTCTACACCGAAAGGTCTGAATGATGTACAATATTTACGTTTTGTTGACCTACTAATAACCAAAGTAAACATTCAGGGCAAATGCGTAAACTCTCTCTCAAACCTCTTGCTTAAACCCCTTACATTAATATTCAGCACACTGTTAATGCTATATCATAATGAAGCTTTAGGAAGAGCAAACGCAGACCTATTAGCACTGCAAGTTAACATTAGCCGCCGTGAACGGAGCTGAGTTTGGGAAATGTAAAAATTACATTGAAGGTATCAACAATCACTGTATATGAGATTCCACAACTTTACATTTTTCCTCTGTTTTAGTCTAAAAAAGTCAAATTGTATGAAATGTTTACTTTTAGACACAATCATTTCACAAAAATGTGAATAATCAGAACAGATATGACCAACCTGAAATGTCAGTGTCTGAATCAGTGTAATTGTTCCAATATTGAGTCTGTTTTAAAATGTTTAGTGTATTTTAGATCTGCTGGAATCTGTTTTTTATAATGAACATGTGGAAATTAGAGGGTATGATACTGTTACATTTGCATCGCTGTTCATAACCACACATTTTTAAGGTACTTTTTAGATGTAGACATTTTCACATTGTAATGTTACTTTTTTCCACTAAAAGACAGAAAAATTTGCTGTCATTATTTTATTGTACTGGTCCGGTCTGTTTCGGATCATATTGGGCTGAATGTGAACCTTAACTGACATGACTTTGACCCAGGTCCTGAATGTCGAACCAGCCCACTGTCACAGAGGACCACAACAAACACACACAGACCAGTCAAGAAGCCTGGACTGGGAGCCGTTGGACTGGATGGTGGATTCTCAGATCTTGACCCTGTTGTTCTGTGTCATTCTCAGCTTCTGCTTCTTCTTTTATGGGTGACTATCTGGTGGAACCATGAGTGCCGAGCCGGACGCGCTGGCTGTGGTCAACCAGCTCCGGGACCTGGCCTCCGACCCCATGAACCGCAGGGCCATAGTCCAGGACCAGGGCTGCCTACCAGGACTCATCCTGTTCTTGGACCACCCCAGCCCTCAGGTGGTCTACTCTGCCTTACTGGTGAGTGGTCAGGTCATAGGGACAGCCGGTTCTGCTCCTTGGTCCAGTGTTGTCAGTCATTCCTGTGATTGGCTGTCATTCTCAGGCGATCCGCTATCTAGCAGAATGTCGAGCCAATCGGGAGAAGCTGAAGGGGGAGCTGGGGATGATGCTGAGCCTGCAGAACGTCGTACAGAAGTGAGTGTTCACCTGGACAGGTGGGCGTCAGGCTGCGTTTAGAGGAACTGTCCAGTGGGTTTGTGTACTCCTCCTTGAGTACCACAGCACAGTCCATGTTCAGCTGTACTTAATTTAATCGATTAATTAATTTTAAATCTAAATCAGATTTTTATTTTTTTTTAATTGGGTCATTTTTTTAAAAAGAGAAATCATCAAATCGATTTCATCTCTCTTGTGCCTCTGGGCCATGTGCCTGCGGGCTACTGTAGGCTCCTCCTATCCGTGAGAGTGGTCTTTCACAGAAGTCCATTTAATAACCACAGACCTTAAATCTGTGGTTTCACGCACTGATCCCCCAATTCAAATATAACTGCATGGGGATCACTCATCTTATGTTGTCCTGCATGGATCCATACCATCCTGTCTTCTTTTAATTCGGGTCTGGGTCTTGGGAGCAGCAGCCTCAGCAGAGTAGCCCAGACAACTCCAGGAGAATCCAAAGGCTTTTCCAGGCCAGACCGCAGATATAATCCATCCAGCATGTCCTGGGTCGGTCTCTTCCATTCACGGATCCCCCAGTTTAAATATAACCGCATGGGGTTCACTCATATTACGTAGTCCACGCACACACAACTGATGCCTGTCACTGACTTTCATTGGGCCCTTCTGTGGGCCCATCACGTCATTTCCGGGGATTCCATGATACCATCACAGTTTTAAGATGAATCCAAATGTTTTTAACTGTAAAGCATCTGTGAAAATCCGACTCCGAATGTGGACCAGAGCCAGAATATCACAGACTCACACTGACTCTACACTGTCTGTTTAGGGGGAGCAGTGGCCCCTGAGCCCTTTGCCTTTGGGGGCCCGGGACAGAGGAGCAGTCTCCGGCCCCATCTTCCAAAGGAATGATTTTTCTCAAGGCTAAATCTTCCTGTGGTAATTTAATTTAATGAGCACAAGTGTTCCTTTAACTAAATCACATGCATTTGGGTTATATAAGTTGCCCCAGCCTTGACCTGATTAGTTTTTGTCAATATTAGGATAAAGTACAGCCGATATATAGGTCAAAGATCAACAAATGGACATTTCAGGATAACTTCGATCAAAATCATTGTATTGATTTCAAACCAAAGCCAAATTGTGCATTTCTCCATTCTGCATCTGATGGTATGCATCCTGATGTCATAGGGGCCTCATTCCTTGTTGGCCTTGTTCGTTTATTTGGAAGAAAACCCCATATCACCACATCAGTAATATGAGCAAAATGAAGCTGCCATTTCATATCATTTATTCTTCAGCAGCAAAACAAGGCAATAAACAAACTCTGCAGATTGAAGACACTAAAACCAACACTTCAGAGCAGAAAGACTATAAAGAATCACCAAAACTGACTGGAGTGAATGGGTTCATAATGTAAAATACTGTAGTACACTGATAAATGAGTAGGGATGCACGATAGTTGTTTTTTACCACCGATAACTTCCTGCTTCTGGTAACTGATACCAAACAACAATAGTTCCCATTCTTCCAGTTGTTTTATTCTTATTTACAGTCAGTGTTAAACTCCATTAATTGTCAAATAAAGACTTCTACAGAACCAAAAGCCTACAGCTGCTTCAAATGGACAATACACCAGGGGTTTTCAGTTCCATAGTATTTATGTCCACAGACATAATTTGGTGATAATCAGCTGCTGTTTTCAAACATTAAGCTACATCCCTATGGAGAGGAAAAGGCTTGACATGGACAACATCCATTAAACTGCGGTTGTGATTTTTGCAGAGGTGAAAGTGGGCGTGACTACAGATGTCCACACTAGCGTTGCCAACCATCCCTTGAAAAATAGAATCGTCCCATCCTTAGAAAAAAGTACGTGTCCCGTATTGAGCTGAAAAGGGATGCACTTTGTCGAGTATTACTATAAGAATCCAAAATAGTCTGTAAAATGTCAATGGAATTAATGAAAGACAGGCCACTTTCAATAAAGGTGCAAGGTGAACTTATTCTCACCCCTCTGCTGCTGTGACCAATGAGCTGATGGCACACACATACACAACCTGGCTCATCTCATTGGTCCAGGTACTGTTCCTTACGAGGAAGATACCGGAAGAGAACAGTTGACAACAAACCAGCATGGGTGACACGGACCACAATGATTCTTGAGTCTTGGAGTTAGATGCTGTCAAGTTTAACTTTGGTGATGATTGATCACTGTTCTGAGGCATTAAGCTGGACGTTCAGCGTTTTCAAATGTCCCTCTTCTTTTGCTGCTGTCGGACCAAAACAGGCAAAACAACTGCTGGATCTTCCTCTTGGTCTTGCTGATTCACACCTCCTCCTTTTCTTCTTTGTTTTTATGGTGGTTGCCAAGGTAAATAGGTGCACTATGTACTGGGAAAATGCACCAAATCTAAGCAATTTACATTTATTATGGGCTGTATTTATTGGTGAAAACTTTAATTATCGGAATTATCTGAATGACAATTTTTTTCAACGTGAGACAGGTAATTATCGGTGCTGATAGTTATTGTGCATTAAATGAAGGGATGAGTGGAGCAGACCTGCCTAACACCACCCACTGTGGTTGTTGGAGGTAAAACCTCTCCAGTTCCTTAAACGAAGACACGTCCAGGATTCAGAAATGGTGTTGCAGAGAAGTTGTTTTGGTAGAACATGAGGAAACATCGTGGTATTAAAATGACCAAATGTGTGTAGTTGCAGCTGAGGTTCTTGTTCATTGTTGAAAATGGTCTCCACATGTGTAGAGCAGGTCTATCCTCTGAAGCAGCATCCTGTTTGTAGGTGAATGCAGAACCCTGGTTTGGTTCTCAGTCAAAGCCATTTGTCTTCACGTGGTTCTGGTTTCAGGTCGACCACCCCTGGAGAGACAAAGCTGTTGGCGTCAGAGATTTATGAGCTCCTGCAGGCGTCTGGTGGCGCTGACGACGCTGAGCCAGCAGAGGAAACTGTCAGCAGCCGACGTAAAGCCCAGTTCTTTCTTGGATCCAGCAACAAGAGGGCCAAAACAGTCATCCTGCACATCGATGGTCTGGACGACCCGGTAAGATGAACCAGAACCAGCCAGGTCTGAGGTCAAGGTCCATGTGGATCCGTAGGACAGGGAATGGGTTAGATTTTACAGAAGAACATCTTGTAACTGTGGAACAAAAATGAGCCAACACTAGTTTTCTTGTCACATTTCAATTAGAAGTGGTTTTCTGTCAACTGTGAGATTAATTTACTGCATGTATAAAAAATATTTGATTCTGTAGCACAAAACAAAACTGTTCCATTAAAGCACCACTTTCGGTAACGTCCATAAAGGGTCTGAGAATGACCATTATAGAATAGAACATAGAACACACACCAAACACTCTTAAAAATGACTTTCTCTTGTAAATAACACTGGGTTTGCTAGCTTTTGTGATGCATTTGAGGGAGGGGCTAGATTAGCTTCTGGTATGTCACAGTTAGGTTTCTGATGCGTTGAGGATACTGATGTTTGATCCATTCTTGGTCGTCAGGGTCGACGCAGTCTGTGTGAGGAGGCTTTGCTGAAGATCCGAGGAGTCATCAGCTTCACCTTCCAGATGGCTGTAAAGAGATGTATCGTTCGAATCCGCTCAGACCTGAAGGCTGAGGTGAGGCCACTGAGGCGTCCGACACCCACGGACATTTGGAACAACGATGTGCGACGTCACAGACGCTGATGATGGATGTGAATATGTGTTTTCAGGCTTTGGCGTCGGCGATTGCATCCACTCAGGTGATGACGGCTCAGCAGGTAGTGAAAGGAGAGAACGGACACGAGGTCAGTCTGGTTTACGTTCAACTGGGACCAGTGTCCACACAGATACGGGGGTCGAGGGTCCCGGGGGGGTTTAGTCTCTAAAGTATTTAGACCTGATCCAGGTCTGTAACCTTGTGGTTTTCATCTCACTCGTGTCCAGGTGCTGATTCCGTTTGCGGAGGATGGTTCGGTTGAGGTGGAGCAGAACCAGGACTTGCCGGATTACCTTCCCGAGGATGAGAGTCCGTCTCAGGAGCCGGACAAGGCAGTTAGCCGGGTCGGATCTGGACAGGACGGGGCCAGCTGGTTGGGCGCCGCCGCCAACTTCCTGTCCCGCTCCTTTTACTGGTGATCTCCTCAGACCACCACGCTCCTCCCCCTCTGTTCAAGCTCCACCTCCTCACAGCCAAACCCAACCAGCTGCCAAATCTGACGGCATTTGTCGCCATTGAGAATGGAGCAGGGGAGGGCTCATCTGTTAAAAACCAAAATGTCTTAATGCACAGGAAGTGTCCTGCATGAACAAACACCAACGAGTTAGAAAAGCGAGGACATGCCTCCTCCGACCTTTGTCGGAGCTCGGTCAGCGGTGCCTTCCCTTCTGTCGGCTGATTCTGGATCAACCTGTAATGGTGTCAGGAATGATGACAATAGGTGGTTTACAGATTTGAGTCACATGACCAGTGAACATGCAGCAATTCACACCGCTCAAGACCTCCAGACCACCATGTGAACCTGCAGAAATGGTCTCAGTTTGGATCTCCACCCTGGCTTGGGGGGGGGGATGGTTCAGAGTTTACAACTGTAAAAGGCAGTTGAAAAGGTGTGTTCGGGCCAAATCACACATTGAATTGAACTGTGGGTTGGACTTGATGAAGTGTTTGTCCAAATGGAACAACGGCTGGACCTGGAGGAACCGGTTCTACAGAAGTTGTTGTCATGGATGGTTTTCACAAGGTCCTCAAATGCTGCATCTCTGCCATTTGTCGTCACTTCTGACATTTTACACCTGAAAGAAACATGACGACATGAACAGAAACACGGTGGACTCAGAGGTCGGTGTTCTTGACCCTTCACCATGGATCACACAGTGGTTTTATTGATGGATTCTTTTTCCATGGGAATAGGTATTATTTTGCAGTTTAATCTGCAGTAAATGTGTCAAAAGAAGAAGAAGCAGAAATCTGTGTGGACTGGATGAGGGGAATCACACCGAGGACAGATGGAGTTCGTGTCCTCTGATTGACTGACTGACTGATTGACTGACTGGTTTAATGGTTTGGAGTCAGATTTGTGACAAACAAAACCTCTTCAACTATAATGTGGGAGAATAAAAGTCATGTACAGATGAGCTGATATTTATATGAAGAGGATTTTACTGTTAAGGTGACGAATATGATCAGGTTTAGATGGAATATACACCCACATATTCAGTACCCCAAAACCTCCTGAACTAGGTCTGGATGGGTTTGGTCAATGGGTACCCTTTATTTCCAGTTTAAAGGCAGGTTCCTGCTCCTGGGAGGTCCAGTCCTTTAGTTCTAAACTGGGGACATGTTGGGTTTGGGGACACAGATCTGACTCCAGTCTGTTGTGGGTTTGTTGTGTGTCAGTGTTGTGTTCTGAAGTTGTACAGATTTCTACTGTCCTGATGTGATGCTGTTGTTTTGTGTTTGTGTACCTGCCAAGTGTGCCCATAGCTCCGCCTACTGCACGCTGTGTTGATCTGAATGTGGTTCTGTTATTGAAGCAGAGTTTAGGCCCAAACGTTGACCATCGTCTGATCCGGTTTTCACTGAAGTCCATCTAAAACAGGGGAGTTGAACATGTGGCCCCCGGGCCAAAACCAGCCTGTTGAAGGGTCCAATCCGGCCCACAGGATGAATTTCTGAAATGCTAAAATTACACTGAAGATATTAACAATCCTTTTAGTTCAGGTTCCACATACACCCCAAACTGATCTCAAGCAACTGGGTTGGACCGACCTATAATAACCTAAAAATGACATGTTTACAAAGGGCCTTTCACAAAAATATGAATAACCTAAACAAATATGACCAATCGGAAACCGCAATCAGAAACAAAAATAACTGCAGTTTTAACAATATAATTTTTATTTCTAAATATTTTGTGCTTCGGTAGATCCTTTGTCATCTTGATGATAAATTTTAGCTTGTTCACGCCATTCACATTGTTTTTTTTTTTTTTTAAAGGACCGTTTTTAGATTTAAACACTTTCACAATGTAATTTGACATTTTTCACACTAAAACACAGAGGAAAGTCTGAGTTGTCATTCTTTTTAGGTTATTGTGTTCTTATTTGATTGGTCCACTGGTTCAGATCAGATTGGGCCGAAGGTGGCCTCTGATGTAAAACCAGAATCAGGTTTCAGTGGGAGCCTTGAACAGCTGGAAAGAAACCGTCTGAACAGAACCCCGATCACGTTCACTGTCGTTTCCACAAGAAAACACAGCCACTCAGAGGAAACCCACAGACAATCAGACATCAGTGGGATTTCTATTATTAGTAGTATTATTATTATATTAATAAATATGTATATTTTTTCAATTAAAAAAACGTTTTTTTTCTAGTTTTTTTTTTAGTTTTTTTCATCAGTGTTGTTTCTATTATCTGTTTGATTCCTCTGAAAGTCACAAATGAACGTCATCCACATTGGATCCAGTTCTAAAAGGCTGTATATATAAGGTGCTCAAACTCTTTCCATTTTATTTTGATCAAACTTAATTTTCATAACCATGTGAACGTGACCTGCGCTTGGGGGGGGGGGGGGGGGGGGGGGGGGGGGGGGGGGGGGGGGGGGGGGGGGGGGGGGGGGGGGGGG
>JAPTYQ010000010.1:6194684-6207912 GCA_029814465.1 Ostorhinchus cyanosoma
TTTTTTGCTGTATTGATAATTTCTTTCTTGCTGTATTGATAATTTCTTTCCTGCTACTTTTATTCTACCTAAATGGAGCGACTGAACCACAATAATTTCCCGGGATTAATAAAGCATTATGATTCTGATTAGGAACTTGAGGACTCTTAACATTTCTGCCAATAATTTCCTCTGATATGTTTAAGTCTAAACTCAGTTCAAAGCTGTTGAAGGACCTGCTGAGGCCGGTGATGATCAGGTGACAAGTACATCATCTGAACTGGGAAATGGAAGAAAATGAAACATGCAAAGTGATGAAATGGAGCAGAGCAGCAGAGGGAGGGTTTAGGCTTTAGGTCGGGGGGTGGTGGTGGTGGGGGTGATGAGGAAGACAGGGCTACATACAAATATGTTTGGTCCAGGAGCAGAGCTAAGAGGACCAGCCAAGGCCTGGAAGAAATCAGGAGGCTTAGTAAAGACCAGCTCCTCCTCCTCCTCAAAATCTGCTAGAGTTTTTAACAGGTCTGGAGGTAGAAGAGGCGAGCTCTTGTTGTCCTAGTGAGAGATGAAGCAAGAAGAAGAGGAGGAGGAGGAGGAGGAGGAGGAGGAGGAGGAGGAGGAGGAGTAAAAAAACAGAAGAAAAGACAGAAGGCAGGCGGTAAGACAGAGGTGGAAAGAAGGAAAGTTACAGCGACACAGACGTCTGAACTCAGATCAGTTCAACATCACAAAAGAAAAACCAGCAGTCGATGCCGTTCACGTCTACTCTGGGTTTCCTCTGTCACCGCCCTGACCTCCACCGCCATCAGGATGGAACAGCAACACACATGGACACTAATAAACCCAGGAAATAGACCCAGCCCCATCAACACATGGACGGTGATGAACCTAGGTAATAGACCCAATAGACCCAGCCCATCAATCAATGACAGTGGATGGACATACTAGGTTTTAGGGTTGGGAATCTTATTTGTAAGGCCGATACGATATGCATCGCGATACAGCATCTACGATCCAATATATTAAAGATACGTGTGTGGCACCTCGCGATGCGATTCACATCCAAGTCACGATACAGAGCAATTAAGCACATTCTGATTCAACACATTCATTCTGGTAAAAAAAAAAAATTTATGAGAGAAATTCAATGAGCTGGATTATGTATTTAGCAAAGAAGTCCATGACTTTTCACAAAGTGTCTTTTGTGCAGTTTCCGAACATGTGCCTCACATACAGTCTGGTGAAAAAGTTAGGATTTTGTTTCCCAAGTCTTTTCTCTACATATTTCTCAAACTCAATTTCTTGCTCCCCCAACAAATCACTTTATAATGCAATGTATTGGAAATGTAGGTAAAACGGAAAAAGGTTCCGTCACTTGAAGAGATACCTGCGCAAGGTATTCTGGGATGCGCTGTTAGATATGTATGTGACTGTTTCAGGAAGTATCTCCGGTATGTACGGCAGTATTGAATACAGCTGATCTAGTTAAAGTACATGTTCATAAACCTGCTCATCTCCTTCCTTCTGTCTGTCACATTCACACACACTTTACAGTATTCATCCGTGGCGCTCGTGCCTCAGTGCATCCACAGAGCTCATACTGTCCTGTACAGTGTACACATCTGCCAATCTGCGCCGCACATTAACGAGGGTCTGTAGAAAAGAAAAACTTCAACCAAATGAAGAGAAACACTTTTAAATGCACATAAAACTATGTTCTTTTGAACTGATTTAATTTTATCTATTCAAACATTCGGTAACCGACGCATCGTGATATCATTCCAGACTTTTCATTCACTCGCAGCTTCTCTACCAGTGCACTCGGAGCGTGCACGTGCGTCGGCGTATCAATACATATCGGATAATCTTCCCATCCCTACAAGGTTTACATATATTAACTAATAAATAAAAGGAAAAGGAAAAGGAAAAGGAAAACAAAAACAAAAAAAAATGGAAAAAGGTCTGGACTGCATCATTCAGGACCAGGACCACGTCTGCAGAACCTGACCACTGAACCCACAAACCAGAGGAGGACACCTGTCCACAGAAGGACTTACCTCAAACGGTGGTCCCCGGGGGCCGGGGGGGGTGTCCTGGTCCGGGCAGATACCTCCAGGTGGGGGTCTCTTCATGCGGTCTCCCATCCCTTGCAGGCCGTCGCCCATGCGGTAGGCGGGCTCCCAGTAGAAGTCCTGCATCTTGACGTCATGGTACTTGATCTTCTTGTCGATGGTGGCCGGCTGCAGTTGGTGCTCGTACAGTTTCAGGGGGTCCTGGGGGGGCATGAAGAAGGCCTGCTGCTGCTGCTGAGGTTGCTGCTTCAGGGGGGGCATCTGCATTGGGGGCAGTTTCTGAAGGACACCCTGGCTCTGGTTCCACATGGAGGCCGACTGGTCCTGGACCTGCATGTACTGAGACCCAACACAAGGAGTCACACATGGTCCTGGGGGTCTGGGGGGGGGGGTCTGGGCACACTTTAAACTAGTGTTCTGTATTATCTTACACTCAACAATCCACACACACCAACAGAGACCAGGATGAGCCCTTAAACTGAGGTGCCCTCTGCAAGAAAACACCATAAACTACATGTTGTGTCATGTGACTGACCTGCTGCAGTCCTGGGTGGTGTGGTGGACTCTTGCCCATCCCAACTTGCTGGACAGGTTTCGTCGGGGACTGCTGCTGCTGATTCATCACCTGCACCTGTAGCTGCACCGATTGCTGCAAGGCCTGCTGGGACGGTGTCTGGGCCTGGGGCTGTGGAGCCTGTGAGGGGCCCTGTCCCGAGGCCCCTGGACCCGTGCCTGGACCAGGACCGGACGGCCTCTGCTGGCTGTATGGGATATGGGACTGCTTCCCAGCCTGGACCTGGGTCCCGGCCTGAGTGTGGACGGCCGGCTGGAGGAACGGACCGGGAACAGAGACTCCAGGGGAGAAGGTGAAACCTGGATTCACCTGGAGCCCTGGGAACGCCACAGGGGGTGGGATCACGTAGGCTGAGGGAGGGAAACCTGAGGACCAACCAACCAGAGACAGACACAGTCAGGAAGCGAATGCAGGTGTTTTGGGAGAAAATGATAGTGGCCATAGAGGATGGGGTTCCTGAGGCACCACCAGGGGGTCTGAGTAGGTACCAGGTCTGCTGGGCAGCGGGGGGAAGGCTCCTGGGTGGTGGATGGGGATGAACTGAGAAGAGCAGGTAGAGGTGGTTTGAGTCTGAGTCACCGGAGTCTTCTTCACCTCAGACACCGGAGTCTTCCTCAGCTCCGTCTGCGCCTTCACCTGAACCAACACAAGCATCATCAGCTCCATTGAAACCACAACACTTCAACAACATCCCAGCATGCACCTGTACCTGTTTTCCTGCTTCTGTGACCTTCTCATGCACAGCTTTCTTCATCTCACTCTTCCTCTTGCCATCCCTCTTCAGCTCTGTTTTCCCAGCAGCCCCGTTCCCTTTGGCGAACTCCCGGCGCTCCTTCACGCCATCCTTCTGGTGGTGGTTCCGGGTGGCATCTCGGCTCAGTTCCCTCGGTTTGATGTTCTCCTTGAAGGTGACAACAGGACGCTCACCACTGTCTGCCCAGGAGCTCTGCGTCTTCCCCGCAGACAGGACCGACTTCAGGCCAGAGTTTCCTCCATCGTTGGGCGTCTGCTCGCCGTTGGACGACTCCTGGAGCACTGGCGCCTCTTTCTCATGCGCCTCCTCGATGGCCTGCTCTGGAATATCAGTGATGAAAATGAGGAGGCTATCCTCATTCACCCGGCACTGGATCAACCTGCAAACAGAAGACTGTTAAAGGACAGCAGAGACGCATCACATGACAAAAACCAAATAGAAATCATTTCACATCACCCCGGCTGGTTGTCAGCGACCCACTTCCCCAGACTGATGAGCCTCTGGTGTCGGGTGTGGACAGGCAGTCCATCTCGGTCCACCAGGATTCCCTGATGTCCTTTAGTGAAGTCCAGAGTCCTGAGAGACAGAAACAACAGACATGAGCACAGAGAAACCTCCAGAGACACCGAGTGGATCAGAACAGAGTCAGTACCTCAGTGCCGGACGCAGAGCCAAGAACCCCTGCAGCTCAAACTCCTCCGGCAACGGCGTCACTGTGGAAAAAAAAGGCACCCTCAGATCAAAGCACAAGCTCAACATGGGGACGTGAACTCATCGGGACAAAGATGTGAATGCTGGACCATCACAGACTGAAGTCTGAAAACCTCTGATTATTGAACACATAACAGTTCTATCTGTGTTCTATTCATCCACGTTCTATCTTTGTGTTGGTTTTGCTGTTTTCAGTCCAGTTCAGTGAAACTCCAGTGTGAACAGACCGGTGACCTTCTGTGGTCCAATAACTGAAACCTGACAATGCCTGGAATCAGAGACCATATCGATCACGGAGCTAAGAATACAGATGGACAGAGTTGGATGAGGAGCAGGACCATCCTACCTGAGGAGCAAGACACGTCGTCCTCTTTGGGCTGGAAACTGTTCAGGATGGACACCAGCCATGGCCAGACACTGATGGGGACAAGACGCAGAGTTAAAGGTCACACAAGTCAACAACGGGTGGACAGTTCAAGCACCACGAGGACTTACTGCTGCCTCTGGTCCACAGCGGCCTCATGGAAGATGCTGGGTCGGAGGCGGAGCCAGTCCAGGGACACTTTGATGGCTGGCAGAGGACACTCCCCCATGATCTCCTCCCCACGAGTCTTATTGAGCAGAGCTCTGCTGCACATAACGCCAAGGAAGGACACTGAGGACACAAGGACAGCGTTACATCAGCATGATACGCATGAAAAATGGACAATGCCTGTGGTTCCCTCATAGCTGTGGTTCCTTCATTCCTATTGTTCCATCATACCTATCCTCTCATCTCCAAAGAACCACTAGTCAGTGTTCCTTACATTCTTGTGAAATGTATTCTTGTAGTGTACCCCAAGTTCAGACTGAACTGGGGAGCCCATCCTTCAGTTCTTCTGAAACACCTTTCAATCGGAGCTGTAAATACCTGATCTCATGTCACTCAAACCTTTTCGTTCCGTCTTACTGACCAGATAGTCAGAGTCAGCTGGACAGTGCCTGTGTTTTTAAATTGCTGTGACCTAAATATGCACTTCTTAAATGTTTTAATTGCACAAAAACTGTCAAACTTTTATGATATTACTAAATAGCTATTGATTTTAATTTATCGTTATTTCTTTTAAACTTGAATTGTTTCATGGTAAGTGCTGCTGATCTTTGGGCAAAGTCACTCTTGGTTCTGCTCTAGTAGTATTCTGGTTCTGCTCCGGTTCTTACTGAAGAGGCCCAGCAGCTGGAACCAGCTGATCTGCTGCTCGCCGCTGTAGCTCTGCTCACTGCCATCGGCCGTCAGGTCCCTCAGGTGGTGGAGCTCAAATAGGTTGATGACTGTGATGTGGACGAGCTGCTGCGAGCTGAAGGCTTTCTGCAGGATCAGCCTCTGTACAAACACAGCACAGGTCTGGTCAGAACCCGACCCACCCTACCATGGCCGACCCCAGGGTTCTGGAGGTGGAGACTTACCTGGAACTGCTCCTCCAGCTTCTCCCTCAGGGCGTCCAGTTTGTCCACGCTCTTACTCAGATACACATGCCCGTGAAACTTGATGAAGGCCTTGATGAAATCTGAGACACTCCACTTGGTTTTCACCTCGTCACGGCTGCAGAGACAGAAGGAAGAGGAGGACGAAGACATCAGTGACAGGAGAAAGAGGATGACGAAGATATCAGAGACACGAGGAAGAGGAGGGCGAAGACATCAGAGACAGGAGGAAGAGTAGGATGAAAACATCAGAGACAGGAGGAAGAGGAGGATGAGGACATCAGAGACAGGAGGAAGAGGAGGATGAGGACATCAGGGACAGGAGGAAGAGGAGGATGAGGACATCAGAGACACAGGACTTCCATCATAAACAATGAGCAGGACCATCTTAACCTGTAGCTAAACAACTCACTGACCCTGTTTACACTGATCCTCTGATCAGTATCTGACTACTATTGATCATGTAAACAGTCTAATCTGATCTGTTTGATCAGATAACAGCAGTAATCTGATTAGAATCAATCAGATTAACAGAGATGCATGTATACAGGTTAATCTGATTGATTTAGTTCTGTGACACCAGAACATGTGGAAAAACTATTAAAATCTGAGAAAACACAGATAATTTTTATTTCCTGCTCCAAAACCCCACATGAACCCAAGCTCCTGTTACATGAGCACCATGGGACCAGACTAACCTCTCCAGGGCCTTGGACAGCGCCTTCTGCAGGTTGGTGGAGGCTGCTGGGAAGGGGAACTTGACTGCGATGCTGCGGCAGTAGTAGAAGATGGTGGTAAGGTGGTCTCCTTTGGACGAGGCCAGGATGGCCAGCTGGTTGTAGGGCTGACCTGCAGGGACACAGGATGGCACATCAACCCATTAGACCTGCCTCTGCAGACCCAAACCCTTACCCCTAAACACTAAACTTAACCCTGAACCCCAAATCCTAATCCCGAACCCTAACCCTAACCTCTGCAGACCCAAACCCTAACCCTGAACCCCAAACCTCTAACCCTAGTGTCTTCAGACACAAACCCTAACCCTGAACCCAACAGTGGGTCAACAGGGGACACACACTCATAGGATGGTCATTTACACACCTCAGCTTTGGACTAATCATCCTGCCTTCACACGCTGTGGGACAGTGACAGTTCTAAAGCCAAACATAGAACACCAAACTAAAAATATACAGAAATACCACCAATAATTTTGAAGGTACTAAAAGTTTTACAATGTTCCTTAAAAGCCTCTCAAAACAGAACCCGATTCCATCCATTAGAAAAACACTTACATCCACATTTATAGTTCCCATTCATTTAAAGAGTATGTATTTAAAGAGACCGGAACCTTCAGTTGGATGTCCAGGCATTAGCTGGTGAATATTAACATGACTCATTAGCCTCAGAGCATAAAATGAAGCAGCAGTGACAGGAGAGTAAAGGTACACACATTATGGATGCAATGATACCACATTTTTCCAGAGCAAGTGCCAGTACTTACATTTGATTACCGATATGAGTACTTAATAATCCCATTACAGTTCTTACTTTTGCTTTATTGTTATGGTCATTCCAGTCTGACTAACAAAAAGCTGCTACTGACATTTAACCATATGTGTTTGTTAAACATACATACATACATTTCACTAAATTATTTTAGATATCCAATATTATATATTATACCTGGGCTTAAGTCCACTAAGAAGACATTGAAATCCCATATTATCAATGACACACACAGGCTGGTCGTCATGAGCAGTGACATGGGTCAGAGCCTCTGGTATTTTCTTTGTCTCTGGACATTTTCTTTCTTCTCCAGCATTTGCTGCAAAGCTGGTTGTGTCTGTTTCCTGCTGCTAGCATTAGCAAACTCCTCGTACCCAGTGTCGTGTTGGTTCTTCAAATCTTTTAACAGAGTGTTAGAGTTGAATAAGCTAGTTTTGGCCCCTCCCCAAGACAATTTGACTGAACATAACTTGCACTCATCTTTACTTTTGTCACTGACATTTATTTTGAAAAATCTCCACACTGCTGACATTCATCCTCCTATGCCGCGTACCTGCTGCACTGTGAGATGGTGAACATCACCCTGAATATCACGCTCAGTATCGGACCCATACCTGATGCTGGTATCGGCATTGGTGCATCCCTAACACACATATCACAGTTTGGCCAAAAATATGACTTTTACAAATATGATTATGCTACGAGGCAAACAATGTGTGTGTTCAAACGCCACGCCCCCATCCAACTTACCGTTTGATGGGACCAGCTGAGCGGCATGGCGGTAGTATGACTCCGCCTGGCTGGTCTGGTTCCGGTAACGTGCTGAAAGACACACACACACACATACAACAGTCAGGCCTGCGGTGCATTATGGTAGCTGTGGTCTGGGCCAGTGCAGGGGTCGGGGGGGCAGACTCACCGATGTCTCCCAGGTGGACGAGGCAGTGCTGGCAGATGTAGGAGCAGGAGCTGGGCTGAGGTGTGACGATGGCGCCGCCGCTGCTCTGTTTATTGCTGATGATACCGAGCTGAGACGACTTGACACGACACGGCAGGTCCACGTTGAACACAGTGCACAGCTCCTGCAGCAGCTGCACATGCAGGTACACACACACACACACACACACACACACACACACACACATTCACAATAACACGCACAGGCACTTAGTTATGTAGTAAAACAATTCCTGGTTCCACAGATTCAAGCAGCATTAGCACCACAGCTGTCTAGATAGGGTTTATATCCTGGACATGTGAAGATTAAAAAGAATCAACAAAGATTTGTAGATTTAGACATAAACTTCATGGCCATAACTATTGGGACAAATCTTGTATCAACATCATCAACAGCAGTA
Organism: Ostorhinchus cyanosoma; assembly: GCA_029814465.1. NCBI lineage: Eukaryota > Metazoa > Chordata > Actinopteri > Kurtiformes > Apogonidae > Ostorhinchus > Ostorhinchus cyanosoma. The sequence continues at coordinate 6,203,103 of JAPTYQ010000010.1, forward strand.
AGATGTCCTGTTAATGCTGATCTGAGATATAACAATTAATATTCCCTTAAAGTTTAATGGTAGACTTTTCTTCGCCAGTGACATGTGATGAAAGTAGATGGTTAGCTGTGGAAGAAACTGATTATTTACAGTCAGAGCAGGAAAATATTTTATAAATTTAGAGAAAGAACATTTAAAATCATAGTGATGGATAAAAATAAAACAAAATCAATATTGATATAAATGAAGTTCAAACCATCTCTGAGTCATTTTGGAAACAAAGATAACAATTTAACCCAAATGAACCAATGCAATGATTTTTATCCTAATATAAAAACTATATTCTGACATTAGTCATTATTGTTTTGTATCTGAGACCCCTTAGAAAAGAAACACCTGGATTCAATATGTCCACATACTTTTGGACAGATAGTATATGGTAAAAAATATATAGGTATATAAAGTAAAATGTAATAAAACTGCGGTCTTCATTTCAACACAAGGGTCTTTTTTCCCCATAAAATGAATTAAAAATCTAGATTTTAAAAGGGAAGAGGACTCTGTGTGTGTGTGTGTGTGTGTCTTAGCCATCACACTAAATCCTTACAGAGTTGGCTGATGCAGTTTGCCATACTTATGTATTTTTGGTCAAGGAACAGACTAGTGAAAACTGCAAGTTGATAGGACCAATAATTTGGGAGCTATTAGTAATTTTGGAATACAATAGCCTTACAATCACGTTGCTATGGCCAGAATCACGTTGCCTCCAGTTAGAAAAATGGGGTAACATTACGCGCTGGCGTGACTGCTGGACAAATGTGGTACAGCATGCGTAAATACACAACAAATGTCGGTGCTGGGCGACTGGGATAATGTCCCTCAAGGTAGGGATATGGATTTTGAAAACACCTCCCTTTTCACATCCGACCCTTGGTACTGACAATGATGAAGTACAGGAGGGGAAAGATCTTTTCCCAAAAGTCAATTCTCCCCATCATAAAAACTACCACATCTAGAACCTGTGGGCCACATTTGTCTGTTGTCTGAACGTAGTCCTATAATAGACAAATGGGGGGGGTTCTGACCTGTGTGTAGAAGCCACTGGCTGCCTCCAGAAACAGCGACAGATTGGCCTGGACCTCGCTGCGGTTCGGGTTGGCTCGGTTCTTGGCCTGGCTCTGTAGTGTGGTGATCTGGTTCTTAAAGGCATGGTTCCACCTGCACAAAACCAGAAGAGACCCGATCAGGTCCCAGATCAGATGCCAACACACACTGTAGCTGTTGACTGATGGTGCAGTTTTCACAGTTCATACACATTTTTCACAGTAAATTCAAACACTTTTAAGGGTCATTTACACCTTATCACTGCAGTCAAATCCATATCTACAGGAACACGTAAACTAAGGATTATTTATAAAATTTTTAGCACAATAATGTACATTGTATTATGCTATAAACATCTAAAATTATGTTTCATAATAGCAACAAGTTTAGAAGTTAAAGGAGAACACAAAGTTTTATCCACAAAAAGGGAAGACAAAGATGAAAATAAAAATGCACCTGGAGTCGACCTGAGAACACCTGGGAATGTAGTTTGGTTTTTTTACATAGAGATTTATTTTTATGAATGTATCATCTCTGTGTAAGTAGCTTTGGCTTGAGTTAATATTCAAAGTAAATACATAAATTAAATCACAGAATTAGAATTGCAAACACTTTCATACACTTTAAGCACTTAAACTAAAATTCAAGCACTTTTCAGCCCTAGAAAACATAACACTGACATTCAAACATTTTCAAGGATTTCATTTAATCCACCCCTTGGCCACGTTAACCCCAGGTTTAGTCTGGACTGAGGGTGGACTATGGTCTGGTACCCCTAGGCTATGTTAACCCAAGGTTTAGTCTGGACTGGGGGTAGACTATGGCCTGGTACCCCTGGGTCATGTCCAAGTCACATGACGACCGAGGAGTGTCCTATGTCATGTGATAAAGGAGGAGGCGGTCCTTACAGGTCTTGCTCCACCTTCTTGTCCAGAGCATACTCCAGGTCTGTGACCAGCATCTTCTGGTACAGGTCCTGCAGGGCCTGCCGAGACGTCCACACCTCTGCCGCCCCCAGCTTCGAATCTGAAACCCACCACAAGCAGTCGCATATTCAGTGTCTAAAACCAACAGGAAACTGTAATATTTGTATGAGGTAAACAAAGCCCACGACAACAAATATGTCATGAAGTTCAGTTCACTGTCAAAGAGAACGGAGGAAACCTGAATATTTTCACATTGAATAAACTTGACTTTAATTAGAGCTGAAACCACAAATCAGGTCGGATCAATTCAAACAATTATTCAATTACAAATTTCCTGAGTTGAAGCTTCATTGTCTTAACTCATAAAGACCCAGGGGTACTTTTATGGCAGTTCTCAAAAGAATTGTTCTCTATAATTAACCTATCTTTAGTGATTCTAATATTATCCTCTGAATTTTGTATTTTTAGCGTAAATGTATTTTTCTATATTTAATTCACTGATCATGTGAATGCTCATTAAAACTCAGAGTAAATTCAAAGGTTATTATATCATAGAGAAAACTGAAGAAAAAGTGTCTTTTTCAGTAAAATCCATCTTTAACTGAACATAAACCCAGTGTACCCATCCATTGTCAGTGATTCAACTCCATGAGTTTTACTGGTGAATCAATGTTGTAGAAGATGACAGTGTTTCCACGGTAACTACGGAGCCTCTGAACAGGTCAAATTACATTGCTTGAAAAAATAAATCTTGTCTGGTGTTTATCAAAAATTTGAGTAAATTGTTTTGGGAAAAAGAGAAAGGGAGACATTTTGGTGATTCACTCATTAAACTGTCAGACATGTTAATGTAAAGTACAAGTCTCATGTACTCTGACTCAGACTAGTAGTAGATTGCCAAATGAAAGATTTATTATTAACTAATAATAATAAAAATGAGGAAAAACTGTTTGCAGCATAATAATAACTGCATTTATAGAATGTCATCTTAAAAGACATGCATGTCTGAAACTAGCTAACTGCTGGATTAACAACTAAAGTAAAACTCACGGATGATTAATGTGGGAGTGAAATTAACATTCACACAGTCAGGATCCTCAGCTCAGTCTAGTTATTATTATTATCCATCAGCTAATATTCAAGGAAGCTTCTGCTGACGCTGACTTGGTGAAACATCCTGTCTGTTCTGTCACAACCTGAAGCTCCACCTGTCCAGGTGTACAATCTCCACCTGTCCAGTAGCCTCACGTGATGCTTTCTTAACTGTTCTGGTGTCACCTCAGCTCCCCTGACACATGTTGATGTATTTCATCGGTGCATACGGAACACACATGACACCGTGAGACGGGCGGTCACGTGACCTGTCCCACCTGTGTGACTGTGCAGACCTACCTGTCATGTCCGCCTTGAGGGCCTCTGCCTGTCTGCTCGGATGTAAACAGAGGAGAGCAGGACGTTAGACACAACAACACACACAACATGCAAACATCATGACTGCACGCGGGACTCCGGCCAGACGTTCATCAGCTCATGCCTGATGTCATAACGGGCTCAGACTATCACCTGGATCCACAATGTGTCAGAACTGAACCTCCGGCACGGAGCCGCTGGCTAGCTAGCTAAACCCCGACACTACCCTTGACTATGTTTACAGAAGGATAACAATTTGCACACACCTGGGCCCGTTCTGACCATTTACTTAAACCCAAAACAAACCCAAACACATCAAACCTGTCACAGAGCATCAGCTGCCGATGTTAGCTGACATACGTAGACAGACGGGGCTGCTAGCATGCTATGCTAATTAGCAATAACACAGCAAGTAACGCGTTGTAGTGTGGCGGGTAAACACACCGCTAGCATTCAGTCGACACAAACACACCCCAGTCTCCCCTATAATCGCGCCTGGTCCTGTCATATACGACAAATGTGTGGGTACAGGAGTGTAAGGAACGGCAGGCGGAAGCATCGATCGTTTGTTGATATATGATGCTAGCTAGCGCCAACGCTGTGCTAAGGGGGTGGTCCCATAACGGCTAGCTGTAGCATTAGCAACCCCACAAAACAATCCACCTGCTGCCTCCCAACGGCGCATTTGGACAACAGCCGTAGCCCCGAGCCGGCGACCCGGGACCCCGAAACAGCTCACCGTAAGTACTGGGCGCAGAGGTTCATCCTGCCGGATCACCAGTCTTTCAGACAACGACTGGTCCACAAGCTAACGCTTCTCCCGGCGCCATATTGTTCCTGTCTGACCCAGAGAGGGCCTGAGTGACAGGAGGAGGAGGAGGAGGATGTGGATGTGGAGGAGAAAGAGGAGGGAGAAGAAGAGGTAGAAAAAGAGGAGGAGGTTGAGGAGAACATGAGAAGGTAGAGGAGATAGAAAAAGAGGAGGAGGTGGATATGGAGGAGAAAGAGGAGGGAGAAGAAGAGGTAGAAAAAGAGGAGGAGGAGGTGGATGTGGAGGAGACGAGGAGATGGAAGAGGAAAAAGAGGAGGGAGAAGAGGAGAAGGAAGAGGAGAATCAGATGGAAGAGGAGGAAAAGAGGAGGTGGAGGAGGAAGAGGTGCAAGAGGAGGAGAAGGAAGAGGAGGTGCATGTGGAACAGGAGAAGAACACAAGAAAGAGGACAAGGTGAAGAGGAGGTAGAAGAGAAAAATGAGGAGTTGTAAGAGGAGGTGGACTAAGAGTAAGAGGAGGATGAGGAAGAGAAGATGGAAGAGGAGGAGAAGGAAGAGTCCTAACCCCTATCTCTAACCCATAAACCTACAAAAACTACTGATATATACAAAAGATAACTC